>JBAIAC010000026.1:16417500-16522500 GCA_037349315.1 Chelydra serpentina | reverse complement strand
CATGCTTGTATCCATAGATGGATAACAGGCAGATGGACTCTAATGGGGCTCCATGTGGGCACAGCAGTTTCTCTCCTGTTGACTTCACATAACACAACAACCCGGGGTGATCCAATGAAATTAATAGGTAAAAGGTTTAAAACACACAAGAGGACATATTTCTTCACACAACGCACAGTCAATCTGTGGAACCTGTTGCCGGGGTTGTTGTGAAGGCCAAAAGTATAACTTGGTTCAAACCAAAATTAGATACGTTCAAGGAGAATATATCCACCAATGGCTATTAGCCAAGATGGTCAGGGATGCAACCCCAAGGTCAGAAATGTAACCCCATAACTTCTAACTGCCAGAAGCTGGGAATTGATGAAAGGGGATGAATCACTTGATAATTGCCCTGTTCTGTTCATCCCCTATGAGGCACCTGGCACTGGCCAGTATCAGAGGACAGGATATTGGTCTGACCAAGCGTGGCCATTTTTAAGACTGCACCATCTAGGCCACAGGTCTTCAAATTAGAAGATAAAACTAGCACTTTTTAAATTTCTTTGTTTAATCAACCTTTGAACAAAACAGCATTGGGTTTGCTGTTGTAGTCAGGTAGGATGGATACATAGAGGTGAGGATCTCCAAAGTTCACCAAGCGGGTAGATTTATGTTAAGCCAGAGACAGCTCAGAATACGTTTATCTGTAGCATGCTAAGGGTCTGATCCTGCCTCCCACTGGCAAGAATCCCAGGGTAAAAGCCCTGGACTCTCTCAAAGAAAAAGCTGAAGATGATAAAAGAAGAAGAGAGCAACTAGGGAAAGAAAGCGGGTAGAAGAGAAAGAAGAAAGTAACCAGACTAATAATTTTTAAAACGGTCCCAACTCTCTTAGAGAGCTGTAGGAAGCCACCAATCCTTTCATTATTGCTATCTAGTATTTATTTTTATTCCAGAGGTTCATACTGTATATTCTACTGGAGGAATGTGGTATCAGAAAAGTAAAATACCTCCCCTTTACCCAAGACTTTGTGACTGCCTGCCTGACAGAATCCAGACAAAACAATAACACAAAAGGGGAGGGGAGAAATGTTAAACTTTCCATTGATTTAAAAACCTATATTATTTTACGATACTGCTTTACTCTATGCTAAGGAAACTAACTCTAGACCTGATCAGAGTATCACTTTTCAAATGCCTAAATCCCTGTAAAGGTTTAGTGTCTGGCTGTGTGCATTTTGCTCAGTATTAACATGTTCAATGGAGTACTTTGATTTTTTTTTATCTAGACGCCAGAAGCCGGTGAATATATGCTTCATAGCTTCAGATAAACCTTTTGTTCTTCTGGGGCTGATCAGCTGGTGCGGCAGCGAGAGGGAGAGGAGGAAGGAAATTCACAGGGGCTCCACGGTTTCAAAAAGTCAAATTACCTCTGAGCCATGGCATTGCTGATAATTTAAATGAAAAAATATATATACAGGCTGTACCACACAACATCTCTACTGTTAGGACTTTTAATGAAGCCCCAGTTGTGATGACACTGAAGCAGAGAACGCTACGGTGGGATAATTACTTGGCTCCCTCACAGCTGAGTTTCACAGATGCATTATTAACGGCACATTCCATGCCATAACGAGCACCGAATGTAGGTGGGATTCACAAACCCCGGCATCCGCCATTAGCAGGTTGGCGCAAACACAAATGAGTGTTTTCACAAAAGCATGCAAAGGTTGTGAAATTCCAATGAATTCTTTCACTGGAAAAATAGTTCAAGCTGCCATGACCGGATATGTCACCTCCCATGGCACACTGTGCTCTGAGTGAGGCACCATGGGAAATTACAGAATCAGAATGCATTGATTTTTCGGTAGAAAATACAGGCAGCAGCCCTGATGAAGAATTAAGGAGGAAATGTAATAACCTAATTCTCCTTCAATCTCACTCTCCCCCTTCCTAGGCGCTCCCCACCTTGATTTTGTTTAACAATTATCCAGGAATACAGGACTAAACTGAGCTTTGATGCAAGTGGGTGAAAGGACACTGGGCTGGATATAATTACACCTGCTTTCATCAGGGCTGAATGTAGCCCACTTTGCCTGAATGTCACCAGCTCTGAGAGACAACATTGCCAAGCAATACTTGTTTTACGCTGCCACATGTTTCATGCTGTTCTTTGTGACATTCATCCCCCTAAACATTTTTCCCCTAACAGGCTTTCTCCACAGAATCTATTTACAGTATATGCAGTTATTAATAACAACTCCTCGAACCATACAGTACATGGCCTGAACGCTCTAGAGGATAAAGAGGGAATATTCACACACACAGATTACAGGAAACACAACATTAATGTCTTCCACTTGCATTAATCCAGGGCACATTAGTCTGGCACCCTCCTCAGCCCTGTCAATAAAATACCAAGCAGTTAAAAAAATTCCTTATGGCCATGCTGCAGTGTTCTCTCTTCATTTTCAGAAATCAGCTTGGAGTAAGAAATGTTATGGAATCAGTGGCAGTCCTGGTTCTTTTTATTTTTTTCTTATAAGCTTCCATTTCAAGGTGACCTTTTTTTGTATGTTACCCCAAGTGTTTCTGCACACATACGGAACAAACAGTCTCCCAATAATTAACACTAGCGCTTAATGAAGTCCAGCTGCTGCGATGGCAAACTGAGGAGAGGCCAACCTTTGTAAACTAACTTGGGCTCCTCCAGTTACAGACGCTTTAAAACCACAGTAGTAGACTTCTCTCTTTGCCTAGTTCTCAAAGATCATTCTTACCAAATAAGACAAGTGTTCAAGATTAAGCATTTAATAACAAAGCTTATCTTTGAAGTAATATTTCATGCTGGCAAATAATATAAAAGGACTGGATCCATTTCAATGAATGTTGCAAAATTAATACAAATCCAGAGCAGCAAATGAAAAACTAAAATTAAAATGTGAGTTGTTAAAGACATAAACCTTTACAAATTCTAGAAGTGTAGTTCCAAGAGAAAACTGGAGACAGCTTCTTTGGCAAAATCCACTCCTCTGAACTCATTTTCTGATAAAATGTAAGAGGAGCTAACAGCTAACAGTTTATTAAAATAATGTAATTTGCCAGTTTATTCATTATGTTCATAAGTATGGTAAGGATACTAGGTGAATTTTATATGAGAACGTTAAAAAATGTCTCCATTATAACTTACACCATGCATCCTTCAGAAAAATCTACTCTTTCCACAAAGTCCTCTTTTAAACTTGTTTTCCTGCAATATTCCTTTATCCACCCCCTTATGTGCAATTTTTCCACACTGCAACACCGATAATGTTGTCTGATTTAAGTGGCAAGTTCCTAATCTCCTTTCAGATCTGCATGGTGGATCTCGCCTCCTACATTTCTGCTTTATGTACAAGCACAAAACTCCCACTCAGGTTAATGAGAGATCTATGCACAGAGTGCAAAATACCAGTCAAGATCTACTGAGAAAAATTTTAACCTGTGCCTAAGAGGAAGCTACAGATGCCTTTATATGACATTTCAGGGCTTGTCACATGGAATTAATCTGGACCAAAATAGATTGTGAATTTAAAGTTAGTTATCTATTCCTGATTAACTCCATGTGTGAATGCTCTTAGTCAATGTTCCCTCTAATTTTTGGCAGGCCGTGTGCACAAAAAATTTCTTCTGGGCAAATTGTTGTACTTCTGTGCAAATTTTTGTGCGCGTGGTGTTTCTCCGTGTGCGCAGGGTTTAGGATCTGTGTGCGCGCGCACAGCTCAGAGGGAACAGTGGTCCTAGTCCAGAAGAAGAGTGCCTTATTCTGAATTAGTTTAATCCTTTATAAATGGATTAAACTAATTCGGCACAAGGCACTTATTCCGGAATAAGCGTGTCCACACATGGAATTATTCAGGAACAGGAATAACTCCCCATGCAGACAAGCCCTTAGATTGAAAGTTCATATCTCAGAGAAAGAGAGCGGGTCCAATTTTGCCCTCAATTACATAGGTGACTCGCACCCACGCAACTGAATCACATGTATTCCGTTTCCAAAATCACTGACCAGGATAATGACTTCTACTGTGATAAACAGTAAATGGCCTTTACAAAGATACTGTGGAAGAGAATTGGCTAATTTACTTTAATTTAAACTAATTTACACATTAGGAAACATGTAATAATTTACTAATACCTCCAGCACTCTGAAATCAACAAGGGGTCAATCGTGAACTCCAACTAAAACTGCAACACTTGTAACCACTCCACTTCTTGAACAAGCAAACTAATATTGCATAGGTATTAAAGTACTTCCTAGACAATTCTGGATGTCAACACCCTTCAGAATATAATTTAAAAACAAAATCATCAGTTTACACAATAACAGAGTCCTTGGGGAAAAAACTGGTATGTGCACAGTAATACTGATTTCCAAGCTCAAATTCCTTTGTTTGCTTTAACACTAACTTTGGACCCTACTGCTGCCTGAAGACTCAAAAGGAGTTGCATTTTTTTTTACATTGCTTAACATGGCAACATCCTGCAGTGTATCAACATTTCTCAAGCAGGAAGGTACCAAAAGGCTAACAGCCAAAAACTAAACTTTGTTCTACTCTACTAAAAATAGTGCACTGATTAGCCAATTGCATTATTTATTTTCCTCTCATAAGAATAACCTTATTAAGAAATCGTAAGTATGCACTTACTACAAAGCAGTTCTGATTAAATTCCACAGTGCAGATATTTGGGAGAAGGGACGTGGGAGAACAAGAGAATATGTCTGTCTTCATATATAGGATGCGTGGCACAATATGCCTGTACACACTCCCTATATATATAGGGTGTGTGTATAAAACAGCTATGGAAAAAAATGTCTAAAACGAAACAGAGAATGTGGCAACATCTGTTAACCATGATTATCCTGTCTTAAAACTGAGCATTTTAGATTTCTTAGCTCCCTCTTTTGTTCAGTTTTGGTTCTCAAGCTTGCAGTTTTCTGCTCTACGCTATTTATTTTTGTGCACTCTGTAACACAACCTGACAAAATTCTACTCGCTCATTCACCCAGAATGAATAATTTTTAAAGAGGAGAATAAAGTATCTTTAGTTTTTTCATAAACAACAATGGCCAAGATAAAGGGCTAGCAAGTATATTTTAAAGTTCAAGATGATTTCACAAGGCTGCTGCAACCCATATAGCTTCTTCTCCAATTATAAAGTTCACCCATATACTAAGACAGAAATGTAAGGGAATTATCTAGTTGAAAAATGGAGAATGAGCTGCTAAATTTGGATTGAGTTGCAGATTCCCCAAATTGTGGTGACCAAGTTTGTTTTAAAAGTCAACCACAAAATCTGACTCTAGGTTTGGATTACATTTCTCTCCAAAGTTTGGTGCTGTTTAGATCTAAAGCGATGTTTGAGGCCCATCTTCACTCCACAAAGAGATGGTGATGTTTTTGGACTTGTTTTTTGCCCTCCCCACCTCCCCCCCAAAAGTTAATTTTCTATATACAATGGACCACTGGTCTTATGATATGCTTTAGATCCTCAATTAAAAGATGGGAAAGCATTTCTAAGAAAAAAGCATTTTTCTTCAAGGTGAAATAGGGAGGCAAGATACTACACATTAAGAAATACTAACATGTTAAAGGTTTTAATAGGCAAGATCATGGAAGTTTGAAAACATGATTAATTTATCCTTCATATTTATGTATACAAGCCTATTAGGTTTGTAGCACTTTTTAACATTATCATGCATAAATATATATTTACTGTACATAAATGTATACACATAGTAAATGTATGCTAATAACCTTTTGAATTAATCATGTTATAAATCTGGTGCAGACAAGATGAAGCAATAAGTATAAATATTCCAATATTCTTTATTGTATTAGAGTATTAATACATATATGCATTTATATACAAAGATTAATAACAATATTTATGGTTTATCATCTTAAATTTTAATCTTGTTCGGAATATAGACAGATTTTACTTTTATGGGAAGTAGTTTTATTATTTAACACTCCAAGGGCAAGATTATATTTTTCTATTAAAAGGAAGAGACATAATTCTCCTCAGTCCTTAGAGTGCTAGCCTTCATGTTCTGCAATATGTTGTGGTTCAATTTTTATACACACCAATTTCTTATCTGTTAGTTCAAGGTGAGTACTCCAGCTAGTGACAGTTATTTTATTAATACCCCAAAACCTCTCAAAATACTGTGCATGAAAAATGGCACATACAACTTTTGTTGTGTTCACTTTCTAGACAGAGAAATACTAATGGTCTTTTTTAAAATCTCTATAGTATTTTGTCAATATTTTTTTATTACAGCAGAGCATGTATAAATATTTTATTGTAAACCGAGGGCCTAAAATAAACAGTTTAGTAAATAGTTATTACATTACAAGGAAAAACATCTGTGGAAACTGTTTTCCATGTAATTATTCTTGCTATTTTGCATTAGCGCTCAACGTGAGTTTCTTTGGCTCTAATGTTTCACTTGTTCTAAATCTTCCTCCTTGTTGCTATTATTAAAATCTTAAAAAGGTGCCAAATCTTAAATGAAGAAAAAAAATGATTCGCTAGAAATTATTCATATCACAGTGAGCCTCTACTAAACCTGGCAGGGGTGCAATATTTTCGGTGAAATTAACATAAAATATACAACTGCAAATTATCCAGGAAATAGCTATGTTCTTTACAGCACGCATTTACATTTGGGGGGGGAAATGTTCTACTTATCTGTCTAGCACAAAGCTAAAAACAGTCTCTTCCAAAGCCAGCTTTAAAGGGGAAATAATAGATCTGCATAGGGAACATGGTCCTTAAAGAGGATATAACAAATAGCTGGTTGGCAAAATCAACCTTAGAAATTACTGGAAATAATAATCAACACTGGACATTTCTACTGCTGAATGCTAGCAATCCAGTTTTAGATTTCTCTTCTTGATACACTGAATGCATTTCCTCTCTTAGGCCTCAGTCCTTTCTGTTAAAACACAAGAAAAATTGTAATACTGTGTAAAATGCAAATCTTGCTGTAAATATTTTATAAAATTGTTGCATATATCCCAAAAAGCTATAGGTCTTAATTGAGAGGAGGCTATTTTGCCAGTCAATATATGGAAATGTAAAATGCTAATTCATGTTTTTCTACTTGTGAAAAACCCTGGAGAACAGCAAAACCACAAATGCACTCACTTTAATATTATACATATAATTTGGCTCCCTCTTTACAATCCCCACTGTCCTGGCTTTTATCTCCCAATGGCTGCAGAGGAAGAATCACAGAATCACTTTTACATCATCTGCACAGGAAGTCAACCCCCATGCTCTGCCAGCTTGGCAAAGGAGCAAGAGGCTGAGCTAACTAACACTGCAAACAGGAACTGAAACAAGAAATTCCATCCCTGTTACACAAGAAACAAGCCCTAAATGACATTAAACCTGATCGGAGACGAACAGCATGTGAACAGCGTTTCACCAGTGAGAACTAACTTACATTAACAGCAGCCCAGACAGAAGGCACACAGGCAGATATGAAATCCGATGCAGCCCAATGTGCACACCTGCAAGTGTTAGGAGTCTCGAGATTTTTTGCTGAAGTGTTTTTAGCACATGTAGCTTTTGGTTTTTAGAACAGCTGATGATTGTGACACTAAGGCTTAAGACTCCCTTACTTGGTGTCATGCTGAAATCTGACTAGAAGTTATTTGGTTTGATTAAACATAGAGTCACCAGTGTTAACCTTTATTCATTCACGTGCCTGTTTACTTGGCAAGGGAAGGACTGGCAAGGGGGATATTCTTATGTCTACTTTAAATGAAACTCTCAAGTCATTAAATTTTCAGCTCTCAATTGGTAGCTGATGCTGGCTTTAAAGTCTGAAAATGATAGCTTTCCCCCCAACAGTTTTAAGGATTTCCCCCCCACCCCCCCCGCCATTAGATTTCTTTATCTTCTGATTAGAGCTGAAGTTAATATGGTTGTTTTGTTTAACATCAATAATGCCAGAGTAGATGATCTAGCAATCCCTTCTGGCCTTAAATTCTATGACAAAATGCTGTGTAGGTTTTATTTTAAAATCCCATTTACTCTCTGTCTTTAGCTCAGAGGAGGCCGCTTGGTCCTAATGCAGAAAAACCTTACTCTGTGCGTAGTGCTTACTACCAGAAGAAATCCCACTGAAGTCAACAGGACTACCCAGAGTAGTAAGAGCATCAGGCTCAAGGTCTAATGGGAGAAAGGAAATGGAAATTAAGTTGATTGGGTTTTAACTGTTGGATCATGCAGCACTCACTCACATCAATAGTCTATAATTATGTAAGTAGTTCTACTGACTTCACATGGGACCACTCACGTGAATAAGGGCCACTCACATGAGTAAAGATTGCCGTCTATTTTAGTGGCGGTCTACTTAAGGTGCATAATGGAACCCGGTTGAACAACTATGTATGTTTTGTTTGTGGGGCACAGGTTATCTCTTAAGACTTGCAGGTGCATACTGGTTTTAAACCTGGATGCACAGCCCTTACTTTTACTAGAAGTATGGGAAATTGCACCTGCAAAGCCTAGAACCTAGATTAAAGTGAGTTTTATGCTCATTAGAAGGCAGACATCCACAAAGAATACAACTTTTGCCCAGAACTCATTCAAAATACACTTTGATAATCAACTATGGAAACTTAACCTATAGTTCCTTATTCAAGGCTTCACATCAGATGAATGTAGCTGAATTTAACAAGTTTTGCTGTTAATGGATTTCATGGTGTGTTGCCACTTTGAATACCTCTACCCAAATAAAATGTTGTGTGCAATGTGATTTCACCATGTTCCTAGATTGCAAATGGCAGCAGTTTCCTCAAATTAACCACAAGAAAAATAGGTTATTGGACAAGACCCTTTCATAGATATATTTTTGGCCTCAAAATGTTTTTTTCACAATTAATATTTACATAAAATAAATATGCAAGAGTGATATCACCATACTCGCTGTAGTTAATGGTCTGATGGCTATTTCCACTTAAAGGGGAAAAAAACCTTATTTGCAGGGGTTAATAACCAAAGCATACTGAGCTATAGCTCTACAAATTATCATGCCCTTGCTCTGTACTGTTGAAATTTGGCTTACAAGACTGCATCACACGAGTATCTTTAAAACCAATAAAAACAAAAGTTGTTACACAGACATTTCAGATTTCAGGGATTACAGTTGCACAAAGCACAAACCATTCAAGACTGGGTAGTTTATGACAATTTTCTGCACCAACCTCCAGAGTTGCTGCACTCAACATTGTTCAACAGTTTGGCAGTGGCACTTAAAAACAACTGCATATTTTGGTTTAAAAACAGGTTATGAAGCAGGTGCAGTAAGTTTTTTCCATCAACAACTTCATAAGGAGATTTTGGCATGTGCTTAGTGCCTATGCATAGCATCCCCTTTGCACCAGTAGAGTGTAATGGCTCCAAATGGCCTGTTAGCCAAACCTGGAAAAGCTGTAAGCATTAAAGGCCTTGACAATAGACATTAATGCCTCCAACACTGACAAAATAAATCATTATAGATTTAAAGGTGCTGTTAAGAGTCATGGCAAGAATCCATATTTAATTTTAATAATTCCCTATCAACATATTTAACAGCTGTGCTGTATGTTTTAAACATTTCTGTATTATCAGAACTATAAGTAATTCATGGGTTTTAATACGCATAGTTTTTTTTAAAAGTCTTCCGCCTCTCACATACATTTCAGCTACAAAAATGTACTAGATTTGTAAGATTTAAAAACATTCTTAAGCAAGAACATTCAGACTTTTCCACCTAAACTCCAGACTAAGACATTTCTGTGAATTATGATAATTGCCAAAGTGACAAATTGTTGTTTTTTTCCTTCTAAATTCTGAAATTTCTTACTTTTTTGGGCTAAGTCAATAAGACACTTTGCTTTTAGAGCATTATTGTCAGGTATAGATTCATTTAAAAAAAATAAACTGTTTCCTTACCAGTGTTATCAATATAACTCTTTAGAGTCTAACTAAAATATTTTTTTAGAAATTTACTTTTCACCATATGTGATCATTTTTGCATTTTGTTGTCCAAGTACAATGAAAACAAGATAGTTTCATTTTTGTTTACAACCAGCATCTAATCAATTTCACTTTCTGGTTCTGGCATACTAGTATTATTCCTCTAAAAATAAACTCTTTCCATGCCTTTTTTTCTATAAATGGGAACATATCTATTAACATTTGATTTTTAAGATCTTTTTTCTTTTTTGACAGTCCTAAATTTTGGGTGTAAAATCCTAATCTGATCATGACAAAATTCCCATGTATATTTTTTTCACTTTAACTATTTCTTAAATATCTTAAGAATTAGACCATGTCACAGAACATCAGCCACCTACATCTGGCCACAGTTTTGTTCAGCACTGTCCAGTTACTGATCATTGCATGATCTTTCATCACTTGATTTTTTGTTGCAGACATTTCTCTCTTGATATAAGTCACAGATGCAGAATTAGAAAACGATAGTCCATATCCCCATATGCTAGAGAAGACATATTGGCAATGGGATGAGTAAAACAAGCTGTAACAAATAACATGTTGTTGATACTAGCTGATGCTGATCCTCTAACACATGGCGCAAAACTGCATTTGGTTATTCTGGAGTAAAACCTAGAGTCAATGGATGTACTCTGGCATAACTGAACAAAAAACAACCATTTTTACAATTGTACAACAATTAGTTTTAGAATTACACAACAACATTATATTTAAAGGTGCTGATCTTATTCTTTGGTAGGTATGGGCGAGCATACACAAGACAACACATGACTCTGCATCTAAAGGCAGGGTTAACTCTGGGTGTGGTTATATTTACTACAGTACCTAACTGTTTACACACACATAAAAATCACCGTATACTTTATTTCCTACCTGCAGTGACATTTTTCATAGTCCTCCTCTCCACCAGTGCAGGAGCTGGAAAAGAAGGTAACGTCTCACCATATGGGGTTTGGGCTGCACCTACAGGAAACAGGAGGTAAAAAGACTCAACTCTTCCCCGTGAGGTCAGCACCTCAATTACCCCCAGTGCATGGGTTAATTCCAACACAACAAAACAAAGAGGAAAGAGATTCAGGGGAGGCAGG
This sequence comes from Chelydra serpentina, assembly GCA_037349315.1. Classification (NCBI taxonomy): domain Eukaryota; kingdom Metazoa; phylum Chordata; order Testudines; family Chelydridae; genus Chelydra; species Chelydra serpentina. Next base: position 16,511,375 of record JBAIAC010000026.1, on the reverse strand, counting down.
AGAAAGTGTGTTGGTGAAGAGGAGGACTATGGAAAACACCATTACTAGTAAGTAATTATTCTTTTTCATACCTCCCCTCTTCACCAATCTAGGAGTTGGAAAAGAAGTTCAGTCCTCACCATATAGAAATGTAACTGACAACAGAAGCAGGCAATAGCCCCTTACCTTAAAATGACTATAGTATCTGACAGATCCTATGACTGAAAGTGCATTTGCTGCAGAAGTTAATACAAGTTTATGGCGGGTAGGAAAAGTGTGTACGTTTGGCTCAGTTGCTACTCTTTAATTTTCCAAAAGGTACATTCCATCTGAGAATTGCTTACAACTCTCAGCAGAATAAAGCTTCATGCAATATGGAGAGACTCAAGATCCTGTTGTTCAAAGTATTCTTGCATAGGCCTTGATCCACCTGTAAACTGTAGTATTTGGATGCATTGTGTCTTTCCCTAGCCAATAAAATAGGACAAATAATGCTTTTGAGTTGTAAAATAGCATTATTAGTCCAAGGTAAGAGTCAATGTTTTGCCTGATATTCAAAGAATGAATACTGTCTCTAAAGAAATGTGGATTGATTATGACAGATCAACAGAGTTACTGGTTCATTTAAAATCTATTACCTTAGGAAAGTCTGATAATGAAATTAAAATCTTCTTTCTGAAAGCTCAACTGAAGACACACAGACAACTGTTAGAACTTTCCTGCTTAGAGACAGAGCCACAAGAAATACATTTTTTAGTAAATCAAATTTAAAGGAATTGAATCTGCCAATTCAAAACTAGAACAATACGTAGACCTCAATCTGGAATAATCTAAAGAGAGAAGAACATGAAGTGGAAATCTCGATTCCTTAAAGAGGCCAGAAAATTGTCAAAAATACTAATAAATAGACCCACAAAAAGTTTCCGCTACAAAAATCCAAAATATAAGTGACCAAACATGTATGGTACCTACTGCAGAGGCAATTGGTTCTCTCTGCACCAAGAACTTGACAGAAAATGATGAGTCAAAGGTGTACTGAAACACACAGTAGAATTTAAAAGAATTAAAATGTTCTTCATATGTCAGAATAATGTGCATGAAATTCTTGCTGTTGAAAAGTTTCTCTCTACACTAAAGAATGACCAGGAAAGAAAGTACTCTGATTACTCAGGAGGATATGAAATAATATTTTTGTCCCTGAGGAAGGAGAGAAAAATTATACTTGATTTCACTTGCTAGTCAAGTATGACGTATCACAATGAAATTTGCTCTAACGACCATTTGTAATGGGCAGTCTCTTGATTTAAAGGACCAGTTTAAAGTCTCCCCAAGATTTGCACTGCCATTTAATCTGATCCTTACTTAAAGACAATGCACCAACTGTATCCCTTCAAAGTAAATGGAGTTACATCGAAAATGAATTTGGACCTATATCTAATAGGCAAAAATTCTGATTTGTCCATTGGATGATCAGACAAGTTTCCGTGTACATAACTTGATAACCCTCTTATTCAAATACAGATGTTTTCCATAACAGGAGAAGGAAGGAAGGAAACGTTTTGGATCTGATCATCAGAAGTGCTGAGCACTTGCAACTCCCTCTGAAGTCAGTGGGTGTAGATGCTTAAAACCACTGAAGCTCAGAGTTTTTATTAGTAAGAAAGGGACTTAGATCTACCTTTCTAGTAGTGTGCACTTTCTCTTCCCACTGTCTAATGATAGGGTAGACTGGAACAGTGTCCACATCTCCCCAAAAAGATAAAATGAATGGTGCATGGACATTTTATAACTTTGGCCAAAGATGTTAAATTTTCCCAAATATGCACTCCTTCGCCGCTTCCCCCCCCCCCGGTTTGTTTTTAGGTAAGCCCAGATATCTTGCTAGCACAGAAACAAAACTGGTAGCTGATTTCCTTGCAGCTTTGGATGAGAAGGCATTAAAAACTGCACCACTGGTTTGACAGGACTTGAAGAACAGGGAAATCTTCTTTCTCCAAGAAAAAGCATTAGTTGTCTGTTAACAGCAAACTGCCTGTTAAAACATCATAAATACCTAGATTTCAAGGCAAAATTGGTACAAAGCTACAAGGACAAAGAAGATTCAAAAGCAGTACATAGAATTACAGTATAAACAACCAGTGGAACCTGTAGATGTGGTGGTGTACAATATGGCTCTTTTATGTCAAAGAGAGAATGCAACTGCTGCTGTTCTAGGACCTTTACAATCTTCTCTACATACGTTATGACCACAGAAATGACAATCTCACAGGAAGAGGTTATCCCCTTTGATTAGATCATTCTTGCTCGTGTGCAATTAGTGGTAGCATGAACTGATTAAAGGGAACCTAATGTCAAGTTTTAGGGTTTTTTTCTTTGTTTTTTAAGTATTCATCCTGTTGATCGATGCTATCTTTAATTCTTAATTTCTTCACTGTTTAGAGATAATGAAGTCTAATTCAGTTTTAATTTAATCTAAAAAATTGGTTCTTTTCAGCATCTTTATCCAAAAGTGATGCACAGTGTATAAGCTTTCCTAATAAAAGAGAAAACTATATGAAAAACATTTTAATAGAGAAAATATAACTTCAAAGTGAAATCCTTCATGACAAGGGAAATCAAATATCTCATATACAATGATGCTGTCAGATGCCACGCTTTAAAGAAATCATTTTGTTATTGCTTAGGACCTCAATTATTTAGTAAATTGGTTAATTTCTTAAGCAAGCAATGGTGCCATTGAAGGCAAAACTTTGTACAATTCAAAGAAGCAGGATTTAAATGTGAGGAAATAAACCATCCTGCAGAAATAAAAGTAATGAACAAATTCATGTAAAGAGCAAAAGATGCCTTTGCAGCATCACTCTAGAAAAGTCTGAAGAACAGACCCGAAAATGATGGAGCTTTGTTTATAGGAAAATTCTGATTCTTGGTTTTTTAAAATCAGGAGAAAGATAGAAAGGTCTGATGGGAAACTGAGGTGCTGACCTTTATAGTGGGAAAGAGTTGAGTCATATTGCCACCCATAGGTAGAACCAAAATTCCATATGGTGAGAACTTACCTTCTTTTCCAACTTCAGGGTTGGTGGAGAGGGGCTCGGTGAAGAATGTGTGCACTTATATTCATAGATATGTGCCCACACATATACAAATAATCCAAGAAACAGGCAGAAAGTATCTCTGCAGACTGCTAAATACAATTCTGGGTTTTTTTGATTTGGGGGTAGGTTTTGGGGTTTTTTTAAATACAATAATTTGCAAGGTTAACAATACCACTAAAGTGAAGAACAAGTTACAGCATCAAAATATCACAGCTTACACACACCAAAGTTTACTGGAAAGAGTCGTTTTTGCCACACTAGTTAACAGATGTTGAAAGGCTGTGAATTGATTGAGATGCTTGCTAATGATAACTTTGAAGAAACATCAGACTTAAAACTCAGACTGATTACAGAAAAGGTGTTTTATCAACTGCTCCCCTTTATGAATAAATATGAAACTACCAGGAAAATGTTTAAACGAGTTTAATCATAACTGCATATGAAAATTGGGTTGAAGGGCAAAAAGGAATCTTAACATGGTTAAGAGAGAATGAAAGCAATATAAAACTGTGATCACAGACGATTATGCATGTATCATGCAAAACAGGAATGTTGTCATAGCAGCTATAAAAATGTCAGTGAAAACTGAACTACTATTATGCAAGGTGTAAATGAAATGAAAAAATGCAAAAGGAATATATGAATGAATATATTAAGGGAAACACTTTCTTTCCATTGTAGATAAACAAGCAAAACAAAATACATTTTCATGAAATAGAGTAATTTCTAGGAACAAATATGCATAGATAATTATAAGAGACCATAGCTACACTGTGTATCTGGATGACAAAGTTATTAATATTTCTGGCAACAAATTTTCCACGTGTCAGAAAGAAAGGGAGGGCTAAAATGTACAATTATTAAGACCATTTTAAAATAGGAAGCCAACTAGATACTGGATTCTATTAGGGCCCGACATTTCCTGCTAAAGTCAATGGGAGTTTGAGCTCTGGCCCTGAATGAAACTACACTATTAACTATTAATAGTTTAATTACCAGTGGTGTAAATTTACAGTGCTACATCCTCCTATCTACTAGTACATATGTACCACGCTCACCACTGTTATTTGAGAATCTACATCAGTGGTTCCCAAACTTTAACAACCCGTGAACCCCTTTCAATAAAATGTCAAGTCTCGCGAACCCCCTCCTAAAAAATGAATATTTGCAGGGATTTTCTCCTTTACCCGAGTATAAATTATAAAAGCAGTGATCTTGGAAATATGAAATTTGTTTTTATGACATGCTTATTACACACTATTTATTATTAATTATTAATCATTACAGTATTTTTATTACATTATGAAAACGGCAACACTCTTCCAAGATCTCACTTTTGTAGCTTGTATCATTTTGAATAAGCCTGTTATAAGACCAGGCTCCTATGTTTCATCAAGGAGTATCAGATGTGAAACAGCATGAAGATATTTAAGAAGCCAACTCAAAGAGTTCCTCCTACATAAGCATTCAGGTCTTGTGCGTTGTTTGCCTAGACTGCTCGTTACAACAAATCTTAAACTTGTTCTTCATAATAATTTTAAATACTAACTGCCTATTTAATTTTAAAAATAACAAAAAATATCCACCTCCCTTTCCATTTCTTATAAAGAGTCTTGAAGTTTAAATTTCCTCAGTGTGATAGATATGCTGGCTTTGATCTGCTTAGCTCTTGGAAATCCAGGGGCTCGGGGCTGCTGGCCCCATGCTGCCTGGGGTCCCTAGGGACAGCTCTGTCCGCCATTAGGAAATTTTTTCCTGAGAACCCCCTGTAACATTTCGTGAACCCCCAGGGGTTCACGAACCCCAGTTTGGGAACCACTGATCTACATAAATCATTATTTATTATTATTAACAATAACAGAGAACTAATGTAAAACTCAAAACAAGCGCTTTAGGTAGGCCAACAATTACATTTAGGCTTATAGATATAATACATATTGTATTCTAAGACCCTCAAGCCTGCAACAAGTTCCATGCAGACAGATGCCTGCACAGGCATAGAGCCCCACTTAGGGCAACAGTGTTCCATGCACACCCAGGGGTTTATATAGGCAAAGCACATATGAGGATCAAGGCCCAAATACTCATTTCTAAATAGAATGCATGTAGCTCATAAAGGTTTTGTAGACCAGTTTTTCCTTTCTAAAACCAACTTTAAATAGTAGACAGCTACCTTAACATGTGATTCCAGTACTACTTATTAATTAAAAGAAATCCATAAAGAATTTGATGTTTAAAGCAAATACTGCATTAACATACAAGGGTTGTACTTGCAACTGTGCATTAAAAGAGCAACACGTAAAATATGCTTTATAAAATATGAAAGTTTTACAAATATATTTTGAATTCTTAATGTGTTCATAAATAATTCACACATTCAACTGTTAAGTCCAGAAATATGTTATCGTTGATCATTTGCATTTAATGCTTCAAAAACAATCTGGCACATTTTTTATTTGCCTTAACACTTGAAAGCTATTACAAAGACACCGTGTTCCAAAGTCATCAGCATTGCTACCATGTATACATTTTAATTCAGCGCTGGGCTACACTACAAACCTATGTAGGTATAACTACGTCACTCACAGGTGTGGAAAATCCACACCCCTGAGCGATGCAGTTATACCAACCTAACGCCAACGCATGGTGTAGATGGAGGGCTTCTCCCATCGACATAGCTACTGCCTCTCGGGGAGGTGGAGTCCCTACGTCAACGGGACAAGCTCTCCTTTCGTTGTAGGTAGCATCTTCACTTAGCATTGCAGCTTTGCCACTGCAACGCTGTAGGTGTAGACAAATCCTAATACTTGGCCAAAGGCCTGTAGGGTTTCCCTCTCAAGAATCAAACAGCTTTGTCTCAGTCAACTGACACAGTATCATGACTGGATGGAAAGGAATTTTGTTTACCAAGAAGCACCTTTCAACATTTTGCAAATTTAAATAGCTGAGAATTCAAGCGGCATGTTTAACTAACAGTGCATAAGAAAAATAGAACATTTAAAAAGAATGAATGGCTTCCTTTAATACACATTATTGTATTAAGATCCCTATTCTGAAATGTGCTGACTATCCTCAGCTCCCAAGTCAATGAGAGTTGAGAGGACTCAGCATTTCCCAGGATCAGGCCCTAATAATAGAAATGTCTTTGTATCCTAGGAGGAGATGCATATGGCAAATACTTCCATCTTTGCAGATGCCATTTGTAAAGTGTGGTAAGCTCTGTATCTGGATCCACTTCATATTAACAATGAATATATATACTCAGACAGTACAGTGATGGGCAGCAGTATAAAGCCATAACTAGCTTTACATAGCTGTACAAACATACAAATACGCGGGTAGGACAGTGATGTTATTAGCTGAATCAATGAAAACTATAACAAAGAGATTCATGCTCCAAAAGGTTCTTAGATACATTCTGTGAAACCTCAAATCTGCTCTCTTGATGTTATCTCTGTGATTTAGTTGTCTATCAATTAATAGCTCTTTTAAATGTGAAAACAATTTTCTACACACCGCTGTCTTTTAAAGTCTGTGTATTATCCTAGTTCTTTGGGTTTGGCCTCAAATTAGTTACATTAATTATTCTTATTTTTGGTCATGGTTTTATTTAGAATAGTTGTGTCAATTTACAGAAAAAATGTAGATGATATACATTCTGTATGTGTTTGTGTTTCTGGCAAAACAATTCCACAACTTGAAACACAATATTCAGGAGGGATCAGTGGCATTATCACAGATTAGGTTATACAGATGTTTGGGATCCTGTGTTACCTGAATCAAAAATATAATTAAAAACACACTGCAGCTCATTGCTCGGCAACATACTTTTGTTTTTTACACTGAAATTTCTTTTTGCCTCCTTCATCATTACAGTTAGGTAATTTGGTAGTTCCCCATCAACTAAGCCAGAGGATGCTAAGGCCTTGTCTACACTACCGGGGGAGACTGATCTAAGTTACACAACTTCAGCTATGTGAAGGACGTAGCTGAAGTCAGCGTACGTAGATCTACTTACCGTGGGGTCCACACTATGCTATGTTGACGGGAGATGCTCTCCCGTCAACCCCCTTTGTACTTCTCATTCAGGTGGAGTACAGGAATCGACAGGAGAGTGATTTGCAGTCGCTAAATTGAACGCCAATGCATCAATCGCCACGCGTCAATTCCCTGGTAAGCATAGACAAGCCCTAAGCCTATAATAAAGCAGTCCAAGATCCAGATCACAAAGCTATTTCAATACAACTGCCCCTATTGTCCCCTACAGGTGTAAAATGAATAAACTGGGCCTCTCGCTTTATGTATTCCCCAACACAAATTAAGTACAGGTTCTGGAGACCATCCTAGTTTACAATAATCTGCCCATTTTTACACTTTATGGCTCTCAAAATAGTTTGCCAGAAGAATGCTGACCATCATACATGCAACGGATTGGGAGGGGCTGGGAAGAATATATAGAGATGATTGGTCTGTATATTTGTGTGTGTACTTATAAAAAATGAATAAGGGTGCCCACTATGTTGACTGGACACCTTATCTTAGACTAGTAAAAATCCAAATAAATAAATACACAAACAAATCTAGAGGGAATGCTTTGCCACAAACGTGGCACAAGGACCTATCAGAGGCCAAATTATTGAACATTCAAGTGTCCTACTGCTCCCTCTGCCATAGAAGAAATATCTATTAGGAGCTTTCTGTGATTTTTGCTGTTGCCATGGATGTTCACTTCCCCCGCCGGTGGAGCCAGTTGCTTAGCATGCCCATCCTCCTAGGCATCTAATAGAGACTGCACATCAGAGGCAGTGGTAGGTGGGGGAATAGGGGAAACACTTGCAACATGGTCAGGTCAGCACAACAGGAGGTAAGGAGTACAGAGACTGCAAGAACTACAGACATTTTTTGATATACTCCTGGGTGGACTCCCCAATGCTGGCAAATGTTTCAAAGGGGGATCCCCTTTCTCTGTGGGCAGAAATGTTTCAAAGGAGCCCCAATCAGTGGAATGTTTCAAAGCTCTCTAAAAATTCCACCCCAAAAACCCCAGACCCCTTCCTAACTAATCATGACTAAAAGGGGCCAGACTCTGTGGCTGAAAACCTTCCTACAGCCCGGAGCTTAAAATAAAACGAAACATTTACCATATACCTGCTCCAGGGATGTATCCAATCTGTTCAGTCTCCAGGGACTCTGCATGGGACTCAATACGCTTCTGTGGCTGGGTACAGGATATGAAGGGCTAAAGTGCAGAAGGGTAATTTTTCAAAGCAGTGCGTGGGAGAAGTGTTGAAAATTTCCTCCATACTACTTTGAAAATTTCAGTCTACTCTAGTAAATTACAACCAGGGCCTCCTGTACTCCTGAGTATACAGCCAAGAAGTAGAAGAGGGAGATGCAGCCCAGTTAACCGGACGAAATACTTGGCACTGTTTAAAAACTAAATTGTAAGAAGTGATAACGTAATTATTTAACCATGCTACGGAGGTGTCTTGTATTACAAGGCAGAGATCATTTTGTTGACTTTTATTTGAAAAGAATAAGTATGAGTTTGGAAAGTCACTTTTCATTTATTTTGTGTGTGTGTGAATATGAAAAAAAGTTAGTGCCGCTGAAAGATGTTGGACTGTCAGATCTAGTGACTAAACCCCTCTACTCACTGGGCACATGTGCCATGGGCCGCAACAATGCAAGCTTCCCTGGCACACTACTGCACTAGTATGCCTCCCTCCTGACTTGGAGGCTATGGTGGGCACTCTCCTTGCCAATTTAAATCCCTAATTTCTCTATCAGGGCTCCGAATAAGTAACAATTCATGGTGGTGGTTTTTGTAATAAGGACTTTGGTCCACTGGGATTCAAGCAAGACCTCCAACTCACTTCTCAGAGGCTACTGAATGGTAATTACCCTTCCATCACCACCAATCTGGGCTAGATTTGTAAAATGAAAAACTCTTTAACCCATTACCTTTATTATAAGTAAAGCTACCTTATTAATAAGGAGCCACATGCCTTCCTCTGCTATCGTATATGAAGGGGAGTAAAACAAGCATTGTTAGGGCTCCTCGCCCATAGGATGGAAACAGCACAGGCTGTGCAAACTTTGGAGAAGGTGGGCTATGAGCAGTCCAGAGGAGCAATCAGTGTCCATGATATTCATGCCTCTGAAATACTGGATTAGCATTAAAAACATATGCGGGAGTCAGGAATGAGCTATAACTGCTCTCCCCATACCGTCAATATCCTTCAGTCATGTGCAAATGCCAGCAGTAAACTTACTGGTAGAATAGTCCCTAAGTCAGCTATGCTTCCTGGGTGAGATGGGGCCACAGAGTCTTGTGGAGTTGCTCAGGATCTACAGGGCCTGAGAGAAGCTTGGTTTCCCATCAAAGTTTCTATTCTTCAACCCATCTCTGATCTTCTAAACCCAACCGAAAGACAGTTGTGAACTGAACCTTGTGGAGCTCCTCCGTATCACTCCCAGCCTGTAGGTTTTTCAAGGGAAGGAAGCATGTGGCCCTTTGATATCGGATGCAATACTCAATTTGTGCCTTGGCACACTCTAGTATTTACCCCAGCTTAGTCCTAGGGAATGAAATCCATTACCCATACGGGGACTATGTACCTGTAGTTTTGCACAATCTTCTGAAGTTTGCACTGTAATTTATATACAGTTCTGAGGAACTGACATTTGCAGCCCTCCCAGAAAGAGGCACCACACTTTTCTCAGCTCCACATGTCCTCTACCAATGCCACAGTTTCCAACACTTCTGGTATTGAAATTCAAGCTTTACCATATATCCATCAAAGTATTACTGCAGACAGCAGAAATTTGGTGTTATAATATATACGCTTCATACATTAATTATTGTATGTCTGTAAGTTAAAGGAAGAAGTTACTTATTTCAAAAAGCATAAAACAGTTCCGTCAGTAATCAAACAGTACATTGATAGCAGAATCCCATGCACTACATAGTTTTAGATCACTGATTATCAACCTCTGTTTTACAGCTTAAGTTAAAAGCACATATCTGCTTTCCTAAGGAGACCTCTCTTTCAGGTTTCTTAACAAAAAGGGGGGTGGGGTGGAGAAGACTTTGAAATCACTGTGGTCCAATTAGCAAGGATCTCACCCTTCAAGTCTGCAAACAAGAGATTACATTAACACCTGGTACAAAAGCTAACATTCTTAGATATCTTCATCTTCTATTTGACAGACTTGAAACTCTTGCCTTAGCACTACTATGGAAATTCTTGTGACTGACAGTGTATATCTTGCATTTATAAAGAAGTTTTTTTAATCTTTGTGTCAGTCTTTAATTCTCCCTTCAATATTTGTGCATAATTCACATTAATGATAATGGGAGTTACATACTTGCATTGAGGGGAGAATAGTCTTCTAAATGTAAAATTGTTCTAGGAAAACCATTACGCTTATCTAAGATAAATGCTGCACATGACCATATGGGACACAAAGTGCACTGTAGGGTCCTTGAAGGATCTCTTACAACGTATGCCTAGAGTGACATGTATAAGAAACTCCTTTGTCGTCTATGCATCAAAATAAACTGATCTCTTGGGCCATCACATATATTTATAACATCTGTACAGATAGGAAAAATACTTCTTTGCACTTGTCAGAAAATGACCATACAGCTGCAACAGAAATACAACCCTTCAGATTACAACAACACTTGACTGCGTCTTGTTATGCTAGGGATCTCAGCAAGGTATTGCTTTAAAAAAAAAATAGAACATCTGAAAAGTTGAACCTTCTAAAGTCCAGAACTGTTTGAAAGAAAAGCACTGAAATAACTTTTTAAGCATTTTGTTTTGACAATGTGCCTCAGGAATTCATCACATTTAACTGGGAAAATGTGAGCCATTAAATCTATTCAATGTCATGACATACAAAATTGAAGCATAATTGCTCCTAAGTGGTTGACAACTGGCAAGTACTTTTTACATGGATAGAGGAAAATTTATGCTATAAAATGTAAGATATTGTCAAAAGTTTGATTTTAATATAAGTGAAAATGCTACAAGAGGATTCAAAAGGGTAGAAAAAGCTCAGAAGTAACACTTTTACAACCACACATTTAAAAAGCTTTGAAATGAACAATCATTACATTTAAACCATTTGCCTTGAAAGTTTAAAAAAACAGCATGAATATTAACAAATGATTAGAATAGTGAATTTCAAAAAGAGTAACAACAAAAGTAGCCCATGAGAGGCCTGTTTTAAAGAGTTTCTTACCAATCATATGGTTTGCAACATGGATTTGTATCTCTCTTTCATTCTCAAAGGTCATCTGGCACTTGATGCACTGATAGGTCTTTTTCTGTTTAATAACCAAAAAGAGATTAGAGAAAACTGTACTGTAGCATAGAGCAGATGTGATTAAAAATACTGCCTGTTATATATGCTTAACATTTCTCCTTCCTAATCCTTTTTTCCATATACCAAGGTTGCAGGTTTTTTTGAATGAAAACTCCAGAAGTACTAATATTCTGCTTTCAGAGGACTTTAATCTCAAAGCAAAAATTTCAAATGATAGTTGAAATCAGGGTTTCAATGCTGAGTACTTGAAAAACTGATAACTTGATTATGACAAACCCTCTATTATTGACACTTTACCCATAGCAGTACAAACTTCTGTGCAAGGAAACAACATACTTTTAAAAGGAGATGTTTGCTTTCAGAAAAAGATCAACTTTAAAACATTTTTTACTGTACTGCGGGAAACACAAAGTACAATAGGCCCAAGACCAGTAGTACCTCGGGGAAAGGAAGGTGTGAATATATTTTGTACAGGTCTCCCATTAGAAATCTTGGAAATCCTACAGTAATATGAGAAATAATTTCTTACACTGTTTGCTGTGTATTTTCTGTGTCATGTCATACTAATGAGGCTTAGCTGCAGAAACCAGGAGACAGTGTGAAGATGCAATTACACAAGACATTTACTCAAACAGGGAAAATGGGGTTTGTACTCAGATTGACAGTGGTATGTACTGTGGCAGTGTGACAGGGAAGAATCCAAAAAATAATATGCAGAGAATAAAATGCATTCAACAAGTTAGGAATTCCAAGTTAAAACTTGTGCAGATTTACAGATCTCTCTACAACGTTTCCCAATGCCATTTTTAGGGGAGTTAATGCAGCCTACAAAAGATACATTGGATTTGATATTTGTAAAGTATGTAGAAATATTAAAATGTGTTCACGTGTGAGTTTGAGTAAAATATACATAATACATGCACATTTGAACAAACACTGATTATCTAAAACATAAATGCATAACTGTGTGCTTAATACGTATGCTTAATTACTGCAACAGAGCACGCAAATGAGGTGCACATTTTTCACAAGCATTTGTGTAGATGCAGTTTAGAAAATCTGGTCCCCTTCTGCATAGAGTTTATTAGGAAGAAATTATTACCACAGTAATGTTGTGGAATGGCTCTTTCTGCTGCTATCACACTGTGTCAAGAGTGCTCAGGGCCTGCCTCTCCAACTCCTATTGTGGACAACCCCATAATGTGTGAGTCTAGTCACTGTTAAAAAAAAAAAAGGCGCCACATTCTCAGCACTAGCCATTAATGGTAGAATCCCACTTTTGTAGCTGATTCCCCAGCACTTTCAATTATTTACATTTGTATATATTTTTATATCTATATTATTTCTTGTTGCATTCTCTCCACCCCAAAGCCCATGTATTGAACCCAATTTCTAAGGCAGCAGTAATAAATCCAAGGATTTGGAGGAGTGTAGCAGGTTACTGCCTCACCCTCCACGTACGGGAGGAGCCAATTTCCTTCAACACTTTTCTGAGGAGAGAAAAAATAGGTGCTACCAGTATTTTCATAACTACATTCCACCTCAGCAATAGGTTGGAGATCGTGATTAGTGAATATGACACGGGACCATAATAACAGGTGGAACTGTCTACATGTCTGCAGTGTTGTTGTAGCTATTTTGGTCCAAGGATATCAGAGACACGAGGTAAGTGAGGTAATATCAATCATTGGACCAAACTTCTGTTTGATGAGAGAGAAGTTTTTGAGCTTACACAGAGTTCTTCTTCAGATCTTGTAAAGGAACTCAAAGCATCACAGCTAAACAAGGACACCCCACACCAGAGAAGTAGATCACATCATGGAACAGGCCATCCAAATAGCCCAAGAAAACCTGCTTCAATACTGTGAGGGGGCGGGGGAACCTCTGATCATACATCCCTAGCTGTCACCAACCACCCTACACTGGAACCCATATGGGGTATCATCAAAAAATAACAACACATACTCGATGGGGACCACATCTTAAAAGAAATCTTTCTTCAACCCCCCCTCTTTTGGCCTTCAAAATAACCCCCAAACCTTGCCAAGCTCATCATCAGAAGCAAGCTCCCCACAGACTCATCAACTCAAAGTGGCACTAGACCTTGCCAGAACAACAGATGCAAAACCTGCAGACATATCTCCACTGCTACGGTGATCAATATCCCCCACAACACACCTTTCAAAATCCATGGGTCCTGCACTTGCCTATCACAACATGTGGTGTACCTCATCCATTGCACTAAATGTCCCAATAACAATTATGTGGGTGAAAGCAGACAATCACTATGCTCTCGACTGAACTCAGAGAAAAATGATAAAAGACAAAAACATCGTATCACCCATGGGGAACTCTTTTCACCAAACTCACTCCATATCTGATCTCTCAGTACTCGTCCTCAAAGGAAACCTGTACAACCCCTTCAAAAGACAAGCCTAGGAGCTTAAATTTATAACTTTCCTAGACACTAAAAATCATGGGTCTTAATAAAGACCCTGGATTTTTGCCTTATCACAACAACCTGTAGCCACTTTTTTGTTTTATGACTGCAGGGATGTTAACAGGACACTTTACCTTGAATGGTCCCTTAGAATATGTGTTTTACTTATGCTAAACCATCTGTTTCACCTTGTATTTAGCTATGACACTCTCTGTATCTTTCCCAGACCTGAAGAAGAGCTTTGTGTAGTTCGAAAGCTTCTCTCTTCCACCAACAGAAGTTGGTCTAATAAAAGATATTACCTCTTACTGTACATAGTGTGTTTGTATGTTGGTACACACACACAGGGCCTTACATGTTGTAAATCATTATGGTTGGTTTAAATGTAGTAACATGAGAGAAAATATGATAATGGGATAAAACAATATGATGTTGGGTGAAAATTGATTCAATCAGTCAACAGCACCTGTGCAGAGGGAAATAGTTTGGATTGGATATAGACCACGAGATGACTCAGAAATGTTCCCCTCCCCCCTGCCTCCCAGAGTCCAGCCTAAAATGTGGGCTACAAATGGAAAAAAGGTTGGATTTCTGAAGCACTGCTTTCCAGGAGTCTGTCCCAATGCATGAGCATGAGTGCAAACACAATCACATACACACACACACACACACACACACAGGTGTCCCTAACTCACAAGTTCACCTCAGAAAACATTGGAAAAATCAAATGACCACAGTCAAAATGTGAAATCTTCCCATTCTCCAAAAACTTTTAAGTCTGGATCTAGGGTGCTGGTTTAGATCCATCTCTAGTTAAAATGTTTCATCGGTTAATTAACTCATTAGTTTACAATGACACTGGTTCAGCTCAACTCACTATTCAGACCTTTAAAATTACATTAACACATTGTATTTATTTATAAAGAATTTTCTTGTGAATTTTAGTGCTTGTGAAAGATGTGTATTGCCAGACTTGGAGACTGGAGTCTTGTTTATCCCAGGGGTAGGCAACCTATGGCATGGATGCCAAAGTTGGCACGCAAGCTGATTTTCAGTGGCACTCACACTACCTGGGTCCTGGCCACCCGTCTGGGGGGCTCTGCATTTTAATTTAATTTTAAGTGAAACTTCTTAAACATTTTAAAAACCTTATTTACTTTACATACAACAATAGTTTAGTTATATATTAAAGACTTATAGAAAGAGACCTCTAAAAACGTTAACATGTATTACTGGCACGCGAAACCTTAAATTAGAGTGAATAAATGAAGACTCGGCACACCACTTCTGAAAGGTTGCCAACCCCTGGTTTATCCTAACCCAGGCAGTGAGTGCTAACTTCCCCATACCACCCAGTCAACAAACAAAAATCCCCACTTGGACAGACTGCCTCTTGGAGTGAAAGGGTACATTTCAATCTCCATCTCAACTCTATCCTTTGTCTCAGCTGATGTGCACGCACACACACACACACACACACAAGGCCACCAAACAGCCATTTGTGGTGATCACTTGAAAGTAAACGCTAGCAGTAAACGGTTCTATAGCCTATTATCAATTCCCTTAAAAAAACCCACAACACTTTTGTTTATATCAGCAGGTGTGTTTTTTAATAAAAACCCACAAAGTTAGCTTACTCATAGTATCAGGAATGACCTGCCACTGCCATTCTTGTGGGAATCACAGATCCCGTGATCTTCATATTTATTTAGTAACATACACCTCTTACTTCTGGAGAATGCTGGAATCAGTGGGTGGATATGATGACAAACTGTTGAACAAACTTCACTAACAGAAAGCTTATGCTTGAAGGACTAATGGGATGCATGTAGCACACCTCTGAATGAGATGAGTTGACTGTCAAGATCAAGTTTAAATTCCTCATGGAATCAAGAGACTTAATTCCTCTTCTGCCATGGAATAACAGAATGATAAATAATAAATAATAGCAACAACAAGAAGACTTTTTGGGTCTTGTTTTTTTCCCCACAAATGGCTTTTGGTCCCATGGGTTTTCCAGACTGCCCTCCTTTAAACCTGGAAGTAAAATTCTACATAGGAAATGAAAATGTTCCTCCATTCAGGTAGGTTTACAAGGGAAGAGAGAAAGAAAAAAATGGGGAAGGAACTACACCCATGAAGAAAGTAGGGAAGAGAGAGAACTGAGTGATGAAGCAAAACAGGATCTGTTCACCCCATTTTCTAGGTCCCCTCAACTTGTTCCCTTAACATGTTTACTTTAGTTGGGTTATAGAGCAATGCAAATTAAGATGGCTATTGAACTGAAGTCCTGAGTGTTTGCCACTGTCAATGTTAAGCCACTATTGTTCCTTATAGCTACAGAAATAAAATTATGAGAAATGTGTGCCATAAAGAAGAAATAGCTACATTTTTGAGCGTGGGAAGTTAATTTCTCCAGTATTAAAAATATGCATCCAGACATCATCTGTCTCAAAACTAAACCAACCAGGCATGCCCCTCTGGATGGAAACATTAGCCACGCTTGTTTTTCCAGCAAATGTGTAAGAAGAGCCTATCAATGATGATTCACAAATGAAGCCACTTCCTAGAAAAATGGAGACTTGACATACAGTGTTTGTAATGAAAAACGAAAGCATTAATTCTAACATGACCAAGACAGAACAAAAGGGCTCAAAAAAGGGAAAGCAGCAAGAGTCCTCAGGATGGGCTGTACTATAGCAGAGCCTACAATACCCATATTCAACAGAAGGAAACATTAAGAAATTCCTAGAAGAGGAAACCTTAGCTTTACTTGTCTCTGAAATAATTCAAGAAGAACTATAAGAATCATAAATACTGCTGAAAGTGGTGATATTAGAAAGTGGTAAGATTCCACAACTAGAGCTTATTTTATGTATCCCTCTTGGTGATATTCGGAATGAAATATGCTTGATATGCCTTGAAAACTATTAATGCAGGCCTCAGATGCAGACATTTCCTGAACAGAAAGCAGAAATTTCTATCATTTATGATTTTGACACAAATAAAAATAACTTTGTAGGATGCCATGTTTAGATGCCACTGAGACTGGTGCCTTAGAAACACCTGAGAGAGACAGAAAGGGATGATTAAATAGATAATACTTCTTTATATATATTTCAAATACCAAGGGTAGTTGATAAACAAGCAGAGAATGCAGCATTAGACTGCATGGTGTATGTATTTTCTCTACTTTATTTTGATTGGTAGAAATACACGTCACAAGATCTCTGAGTGCACCTAACTCTTCCAGGTTCTTGATCCTCATCCAGCTGTCTCTAACCAACTTTGAAAAAAATCAGTAGAAACATCCACACTGAACACAACAAAAACAGTACTCGTATACCTTTTCAGAAAGGGAAAGTGTGCCAACGGTAACTATAAACATATATGTATAGAAACGGTATAAACAGATTTTCTCTTTCCTGCTGTATCTTTTCTTACTCCCCTCTTTTCATCCATCAGCTGTTAATACCTTCTTTTTTTTAAACTATCCCTATATTCATATATCCCTATATTTGCCCTTGGGGTTTCTACTTGCACTTTTAAGTTATTCCAAGGTCTCTCTCAAAAGCCTCCACTCTCACTTGCTTGATTTAAGCATAACTGGCAGTGTGGTGGTGGTGGGGGCGGGGTTTGGCACTCAGAGTACCTTATATATCTATACATATCCTTTCCTTTCCACTTTTCTACTAAGGACATCAATACATTCTGTTGCTTACTGAAATGTGTGCTCCTGTTGTTTTTAATCTAATCTCAGTGTAGTTTCTCTATGACTATATATTTTTCTAACCCTCAACTGTTCTTTCCTGTGTTAAAAAGAAAAATCAATAGAGTGTTTAAAAAAAGAAATGTAGAAGTGATCAAGAATTATAGAGTAGTAATTCTTGTCTGGACAGCTGCAGTCTACTCAGCTTGTATTGCATACTTACAACAGCCTGAGTAAAAAATTGCATTTTACCTGTTGTACAGCATGCCAACAAGAGACTGGAGAAGAGAGATTTTCTTCAATCCACTTAGCCTAGCTACCTTAGAACATAAGAACGGCCAAACTGAGTCAGACTCATGGTCCATCTAGCCCAGTATCCTGTCTTCCGACACTGTACAATGCCGGATGCCACAGAGGGAATTAACAGAACAGGGCCATTTACTGAATGATCTGCTGTTAGCCAGCCACAGCTTCTGGCAGGACACTCAGAACATGGGATTGAGTCCCTGACCATTTTGGCTAAGAGCCACTGATGGACCTATCCCTCCAGGAACTTACCTAATTCTGTTTTGAACCCAGTTATACTTTTGGCCTTCACAACATCCCATGGCAATGAGCTACACTGGTTGACTGTGTGTTGTGTGAAGAAATACTTCCTTGGGTTTGTTTTAAACCTACTGCCAGGGTTCTTGAGTTCCGTTAACAGGTACATAACACTTACTTTATTCATTTTCTCCACACCACTCATGGTTTTATAGATGTCTTTCATAAGCCCCCTCAGTCGTCTCTTTTCTAAGCTGAATGGTCCCAGTCTTTTTTAATCTCTCATGTGGAAGCTATACCATACCCTTAATAATTTTTGTTGTACTTGTCTGTACTTTTTCCAATTTCGATACATCTTTTTGGGGATGGGACAACAAGAACTGCATGCAGTATTCAAGGTATGGACATACTATGGATTCATATAGTGGCATTATGACATTTTCTATCCTCCTTTCTTAGTGGTTCCTAACATTCTGTTAGCTTTTTTGACTGCCACTGCACATTGAGCGGATGTTTTCAGAGAACTATCCATTATGACTCCAAGATCTCTTTCTTGAGGGGTAACTGCTAATTTAGACACATCATTTTCTACGAATAGTTGAGACTACGGTTTCCAGTGTGCATTACTTTGCATTTATCAACACTGAATTTCATCTGCCATTTTGTCGCCTAGTCACCCACCTTTGTAGCACTTCTCAGGCCTTGGCTACACTCACGAGTTACAGCGCAATAAAACTGCCTGCAGCGCTGCAACTCACTAACTGGTTACACTCGCAAGGCACGTGCAGCGCTGCATCTCCTCAGGTACAGCGCTGCATGTACTCCACCTCCCCGAGAGGAATAACGTTTGTTGCGCTGCTGCTGGTGTGCTGCGGCTACAGTGTGGTCACCCAATGCGCTGTTATTGGCCTCCAGAAGTATTCGGAAGTATCCCACAACGCCTGTTCTAGCCACTCTGGTCATCAATTAGCACTCTACTGCCCTGGCCTCAGGTGACCAACCGCCACTCCGACCCTTTAAATTCCTTTGGAATTTTAAATATCCCCTTCCTGTTTGCTCAGCCATGCGTGGAGTGCTCTCAGCGCATCTTTCCAGGTAACCATGCCTCCACGTGCGAGACGAGCCCCAGTATGGAGCAATGGCGAGCTGCTGGACCTCATCGCTGTTTGGGGGGAGGAAGCTGTCCAGTCCCAGCTGCGATCCAGCCGGAGGAATTTCGATACTTTCGGCCAGATATCAAGGGCCATGATTGAAAGGGGCCATGACCGGGACGCAATGCAGTACAGGATAAAAGTAAAGGAGCTGCGGAGTGCGTACCGCAAAGCCCGCGAGACAAACAAGCGCTCAGGTGCTCCCCCCCAAACCTGCCGATTCTACAAAGAGCTGGATGCAATACTTGGGGTTGACCCCACTACTCTTCCGAGCACCACCATGGACACAGGAGAGCGGGATGAGGAGGAGGAGGGAGAGGAGGAGGAGGAGGAGGGGGTTGAAGAAAACAGAAGCGAGGGTGCTGTGGCTGGGGGAGACACCCCTGACTCCCTGGGTGCATGCAGCCAGGAGCTCTTCTCGAGCCAGGAGGAAGGGAGCCAGTCGCAGCAGCCGGTACGCGCTGGGAGAGAAAGAGAAGAACAGGTTCGCGGTAAGCAGCTTTTATTTTCGGGAAGGAGTTTTTTCGGTGTGGGGTCCTTGGGCGAGGAGGGTTTGGGCTGCATGCATGCCTAGATGCGGAAGAGCGCATTGATGTGGTCTATCACATCGGAGAAATCGGCCACTGTAATCTCTTCGAAAGTCTCAGCCAGGACGTGGGCAATGTGCTTGCGCAGGTTCATTGGGAGAGCCGCCGTGGTCCTTGTCCCAGTTAGGGTAACGTGTCCGCGTCACTGTGCCGCGAGGGACCACTGTGACCATTGCTGCACACAGGCAAGCTGCATATGGGCCAGGGCGGAAGCCGCATTGCAGTAGAAGACCCTCCCTTGCTTCCCCGGACACCCTCAGCAGCGAGATATCTTCCAGGACGAACTCCTGTGGAAAATGTGGGGATAGTGTTCAGTGTAGGTTCCCCCTGCAGCTGTTGGCTCTCCCCAAAGTACAGAAACCCGTCGGACAGTACATCCGTGAAACAATCAGTCCCCCTTTACCCTGTGTTTACTCACCATTTTGGGGCTCCCGTGGGTTCTGTGCGCTCTGTTTGGGACGGGAAAATTGTGCTGTTTTCGAGACTGTGTGTGCCCTCCTTAAGTGTGGGGGAATCATTGCTCTGTCTGGCATAAAACAATGATGCCTCTGTTAAATGTTGCATTTTGCCTTCCAGATGCAACCTTGAGATCTCCACCATCCTTCTTATCACCGGCTGAGAGACTACAAAGGCTCAGGAAGAGGCCCAGAAGAACGAAAGAAGACATGCTGCAGGAAGTTATGAAACAGTCACTTAAAGAGAATCAAAAGGCTCGGGAGTGGAGGGAGAGTGAAAGCAGGCTCCGCCAGGAAAACGCAGCGCAGCGGCAGCAAAGCATGCAGCTCCGGCACGAAAGCACAAAGGAGCTGATTAGCATCATGGCGCGCCAAGCGGACTCTATCCAGGCGCTTGTCGTCATGCAGGCGGAGCAGTACCGCCCCCGCCCCCCCCTGCAGCCAGTGTCCCAAAACACTTGTGCCCCCATGTCACCACCTGCCCACTTCACCCAACATACAGGTTCTTATCGCCCACACCAGATGCCCCCAACACCTGTAGCTTCACCAGACAACCCTGGAAACTATGACCCTTACCCACTGCACTCAACTCCCATCTCGAATTATAGACATCCTGAGGTCCAGCACTCACTGCACAGCACTCCAAACAGGAAGCCCGAGTATGAAAGCAGGACATACCATACCCTGTGATTGAACCCTTCCCCACACCACCCACCACCCCCTTGCCATTTCTGTCTCACAAGCAGTTGTGTTTCTTTTTAATACATGTATTTTCTCTGTAATAAACGGATTCTTTGGATGTGCAAACAGTCTTTATTATTGCATAAGGAAAAAAGATACCTTAGCCCAGGAAAGAAACAGGCAACGCAAGTGAGCTGAGCAAACACAAATCAGCTTAGCAAAGACAGATAACTGATAACATTGGAACCACTTCACTTCAGGGTCGTGCAGGGCAGCACACATTACTGGTGGTTGTCAGCCTCAAATTTCTCCCTCAAGGCATCCCTAATCCTTGCAGCCCCACGCTGGGCCCCTCTAATAGCCCTGCTCTCTGGCTGTGCAAATTCAGCCTCCAGGTGTTGAACCTCTGAGGTCCACACCTGAGTGAACATTTCACCCTTCCCTTCACAAATATTATGGAGGGTACAGCACGCGGATATAACCGCGGGGATGCTGTGTTCAGCCAAGTCCAGCTTCCCATATAGAGATCGCCAGCGGCCCTTCAAACGGCCAAAAGCACACTCCACAGTCATTCTGCACCGGCTCAGCCTGTAGTTGAACCGTTCCTTGCTGGTGTCAAGGCTCCCTGTGTAGGGTTTCATTAGCCGTGGCATTAAAGGGTACGCGGGGTCTCCAAGGATCACAGTGGGCATTTCAATTTCCCCTACCGTGATCTTCCGGTCTGGGAAAAAAGTCCCAGACTGCATCTTCCGGAACAGGGCAGTGTTCCGAAAGATGCGTGCATCATGCACCTTTCCGGGCCAGCCTGCGCTGATGTCAATGAAACGCCCACGGTGATCCACAAGCGCCTGGAGAACCATGAAGAAATACCCCTTCCGATTAATGTACTCGGATGCTAGGTGGGGTGGTGCCAGAATAGGAATATGCGTCCCATCTATAGCCCCTCCGCAGTTAGGGAAACCCATTTGTTCAAAGCCAGCCACAATGTCCTGCACGTTACCCGGAGTCACAGTTCTTCTGAGCAGGATGCGATTAATGGCCTTGCAAACTTGCATCAGCACGATCCCAACGGTCGACTTTCCCACTCCAAACTGGTTCGCTACTGATCGATAGCAGTCCGGAGTTGCGAGCTTCCAGACTGCAATAGCCACCCGCTTCTCCACCGTCAGGGCAGCTCTCAATCTCGTGTCCTTGCGCCGCAGGGCGGGGGCGAGCTCCTCACACAGTCCCATGAAAGTAGCTTTTCTCATTCGAAAGTTCTGCACCCACTGCTCGTCATCCCAGACTTGCATGACAATGTGATCCCACCACTCTGTGCTGGTTTCCCGAGCCCAAAAGCGGTGTTCCACGGTGCATAGCATGTCCGTGAATGCCACAAGCAAGTTAGTGTCATACGCGATTTGCGTGACAATTTCATCGTCATCGTCGGACTCCTCGCTGTCACTGTGGATCTTAAGGAACAGCTCAACTGCCAAACGTGACGTGCTGGCGAGACTCGTCAGTATTTTGCTCACCAGGTCAGGATCCATTTTCCCGCTGACCGAAACGGAGCACAGATCGCGCTACAAAGAAACCGTTGAAAGATGGCGCAAATTGTGGCCGGAAACACAGGGATTGCTGGGATGCGAAGCGATGCATCACGGGGCGTTGGGACAGGACCCAGAATGCACCATACCCCACGCCCCCTTCCCACAACCCACGGCGCCAGAATTGGAAGAGGTGTTCTGTGGGATACCTGCCCATAATGCACCTCTCCCAAAACCGCTGCAAGTGCCGCAAATGTAGCCACGTCAGTGCTAGTTACTGCGCTGGCGGCTGCCAGCGTGGACAGGCTGCAGCGCTTTCCCTACTCAGCTGTACGAACACGGGTTTAACTAACAGCGCTGTACATCTGCAAGTGTAGCCAAGGCCTCAGCCTTGAACTTAACTATCTTGAGCAATTTTGTATCATCTGCAAACTTTGCCACCTCTCTGTTTACCCCTTTTTCCATATCATTTATGAATATATTGAACAGCATAGGTCCCAGTGTAGATCCTGGGGGGACCCCGCTATTTACCTCTCTCCATTGTGAAAACTAACCATTATTCCTATCCTTTGTTTCCCATCTTTTCACCTGTTACTGAACCACAAGAGGACCTTCCCTCTTATCCCATGATTGCTTAGTTTGGTTACGAGCCTTTGGTGAGGGACCAAAAGGCTTTCTGATAATCCAAGTATCAGGGGGTAGCCGTGTTAGTCTGTATCCACAAAAACAACGAGGAGTCCGGTGGCACTTAAAGACTAACAGATTTATTTGGGCATAAGCTTTCATGGGTAAAATCCCAGTTCTTCAGATGCATAGAGTGAAAATTACAGATGCAGGTGTAAATATACTGACACATGAAGAGAAGGGAGTTACCTCACAAGTGGAGAACCAGCATTGACAGGGCCAATTCATTCAGGGTGGAGGTGGTCCCCTCCCAATAATTGATGAGGAGGTGTCAAGACCAAGAGAGGGAAAATTGCTTTTGTAGTGAGCCAGCCACTCCCAGTCCTTATTCGAGCCCAAATTAATGGTGTTAAATTTGCAAATGAATTGTAGCTCTGCAGTGTCTCTTTGAAGTCTGTTTTTGAAGTTTTTTTGTCGACGTATGGCTACTTTTAACTCTGTTATAGAAAGTCCAGGGAGATTGAAGTGTTCTCCTACTAGCTTTTGTATGTTACCATTCCTGATGTCTGATTTGTGTCCATTTATTCTTTTACGTGGAGACTGTCTGGTTTGGCCAATGTAGATGGCAGAGGGGCATTGCTGGCACATGATGGCATATGTCACATTAGTAGACGTGCAGGTGAACGAGCCCATGATCGTGTGGCTCATTTGGTTGGGTCCTCTCATGCTGTCGCTAGAGTAGATATGGGCACAGAATAGGCAACGGGGTTTGTTACAGGGATTGGTTCCTTGGTTAGTGTTTCTGTGGTGTGGTGTGTAGTTGCTGGTGAGTATTTGCTTTAGGTTGGAGGGCTGTCTGTAAGCGAGGACTGGCCTACCTCCCAAGGTCTGTGAGAGTGAGAGATTGTTTTCCAGGATAGGTTGTAGATCGTTGATGATGTGCTGGAGAGATTTTAGCTGGGGGTGGTATGTGATGGCCAGTGGTGTTCTGTTATTTTCCTTGTTGGGCCTGTCCTGTAGTAGGTGACCTCTGGGTACCCATCTCGCAATTTTCCCTCTCTTGGTATTGACACCTCCTCATCAATTATTGGGAGTGGACCATATCCACCCTGATTGAATTGGCCCTGTCAACACTGGTTCTCCATTTGTAAGGTAATTCCCTTCTCTTCATGTGTCAGAATATTTACGCTTGCATCTGTAATTTTCACTCCATGCATCTGAAGAAGTGGGTTTTTTACCCACAAAAGCGTATGCCCAAATAAATCTGTTTGTCTTTAAGGTGCCACCAGACTCCTCATTGTTTTTCTGATAATCCAAGAATACCATATCAACGGGAATACCCTTCTCCATGTGCTTCTTGGCCCCCTCAAAGAATTCTAATAGATTGGTGAGGCACGATTTCGCTTTACAAAATCCAGGTTGACTCTTCCCCAACAAATCGTGTTTATCTATGTGTCTGATAATTCTGTTCTTTACTATAGTTTCAACCAATTTGCCAGGTTTTGAAATTAGATTTACTGGCCTGCAATTGCCCAGGCTGCATCTGAAGCCTTTAAAAAAAAAAATCAGTTTTACATTAGTTATCCACCAGTCATCTGGTACAGAGGCTGATTGAAGCGATAGGTAATGTAACAACTAGTGGTTCTGTAATTTCATATTTGAGTTCCTTCAGAACTCCTGGGTGAATACCATCTGCTCCTGGTGACTTATTACTGTTTAATTTATCAATTTGGTCCAAAACCTCCTCTACTGACACTTCAATGTGGGACAGTTCCTCAGGATTTGCCATCTAAAAAAAGTGGCTCAGGTGTGGGAATCTCCCTCACATCCTCTGCAGTGAAGACCGATGCAAAGAATTAATTTAGCTTCTCCACAACAGCTTTATCTTCCTTGACTGCTTCTATAGCACCTCGACTGTCTAGTGACCCCACTGCTTGTTTATGACAAGCAAAGTTAAACAAACGTCTATTCTTAAAATATTACAGAAAGTTACTATTGTCCAAAAAGAGCATAATTCTTTAAAGATCCTTGTGCTATAAAAACATTTTAACAGACCCCAAACTACATGTTTAATCCCCAAAATGAAGCACTGACAGTTACTTAGCCCGCTGATATCACTGTTCAGGTGTAGTAGCTATCACTAAAGGTAAAGTCATGAATTATTCCAAGTAACTGGCATATACACCATACAGGTTTCAGGCATTAGCATATGTGCAGGCCGCAGGCCATAGGCACCTGTTTAAGGTGCTATTTGGTGTAGGCACAAATGCTGATTTTTTATTATCTTCTACAAAGGAACTAAAATCTGCCCTCGCGGGATGAAATTCAAAGCATTTACCTTGTTGAAGAACTTAAACTCTCCCCTGAGAGAACAGGTATGGAAGCTCTCACTGAAAAGAGAGAGTTAAAGCAAGAAATTAGAGTAGAAGACAGCAATGTATTCCACTCCTGACAGATGAGGGGAAGAGCATGTAATATTTTAGGCTGTGTGCACAGCCATGTGAAAAAGGAATTAGTCCCACAGAAAAGAACAGGCCTGTTTCAGAGAATTTAGAAGGAAATAAAGAACTGAGAAGTAGAAAGAAGACAGTGACCTACTCAGAGACTCAGCTGAACTCTCAAGAGACATCACACTGAAGGAAGGGATATTTCCATTCCTGATTTTATTCCTCTGCAGAATTAGATGCATATCACAGCTGGAGGCAGGTCTAGTCACATATTCACTTGACCCAGTGGGAACAATATCTAGTTGTACTGAAGAAGCGAGTAAAACAAAACAAATTTTCATTGAGATTGAACCTGGGAGGCTGACACAATCTACGGATCACTGACAGGATGCACTATGAACAGCTCTATCTGAGCCCATTCTGTCTGCACTGTCAGGACTTACTTGAGGTCTTCTTGCACTTACTGAACCGCTCGCTCAGTGCACTCTTACAGCACCTTCAAGGCTGTTATTGCCCACTGCATCAAGAATCATTTGGGGGTGCTTTAATTAACAGACTAATATAAGGTGGAGTCTATGGCTGGGATTTTTCAGTAAGAGCAGTGCACCCAACTCCCTTAGTAAGTACTTTTGAAAATCTCACCCCATTATCTTTAATTCAAAGTGTCAGAGTGGTGTGACTAGTATTCCTGTCACTGCTATTGGTCTGCTGAGAAGAGTTCCCAACTTCACTTCTCATTCCATTGTTCTTCACAGTGTAAGACGTAACCTGGCCCAACCATGAACTAAAATTTCAACAAATAATTTTAAGACACCATAAACAGCAGACAAGATAGATTTAATGAGCAGGCTTCTAAAGGCTTGCTTACATACTAAGTTAGCCAAAAATCTTAAAAGTAAAGATGTAAGACAGCAGACAGTCTGTGAAAACTAACTCTTTTCTCTCAAGAATCTCACCTGTACACTCCACAACAGTGTTTCCCAAACTTGGGATGCCGCTTGTTCAGGGAAAGCCCCATGGTCGCCTGGCCGGTTTGTTTACCTGCCGCGTCCACAGGTTCGGCCGATCATGGCTCCCACTGGCCACGGTTCGCTATGCCCGGCCAATGGGGACTGCGGGAAGCGGTGCGGGCCGAGGAACGTACTGGCCGCCGCTTCCCGCAGCCCCCATTGGCCGGGCACAGCGAACTGTGGCCAGTGGGAGCCGCGATTGGCCGAACCTGCGGACGCGCCAAGTAAACAAATAGGTCAGGCGCGCCAGGGGCTTTCCCTGAACAAAAAGCGGCGTCCCAAGTTTGGGAAACACTGAACTACAAGAATTTTCACATCACATATGAAAACTACTTTCATTAAGGGAAGGAAACAAACCAGTTCCAGATTTCACAAGTTAAATACTGCTGTGCAATATCCTCTGGTGATTAAACAGCTGCTAATAATTAGTTGAGTATCAATGTGGCCAGTATGGCACCTGAGCCATAAAGATACTGTTTATATATTTCTTTTTTGAATTTTTGTAAGGAACTATCTTTCTTACACACACACCCACACCCACACCCACACACACACAGTGAGGAAAGCCTCCTCTCTGCCGCCACCCCCACCCCCAGAAAGCAGGGCTCATATCCATCTCTTCAAGACAACTAACCTCTTTGAAGCAGTGACTCAAATTTTATGCAAGGCGATACAAAGATTTGAGGGGCTTTCACTAAATCTTTCATTCCAACCTCCTCCTCCTCATATTTGGTGCCTGGTCACATGTTCACCAAACACCACAAATAGAATCATAGAATATCAGGGTTGGAAGGGACCTTAGTAGGTCATCTAGTCCAACCCCCTGCTCAAAGCAGGACCAATCCCCAATTTTTGCCCCAGATCCCCAAATGGCCCCCTCAAGGATTGAACTCACAACCCTGGGTTTAGCAGGCCAATGCTCAAACCACTGAGCTATCCCTCCCCCCCCTGTAAAGTAGACACCTCTGCCAAGAGGCTATATAAAGAAAACAAGCCTCCTGAAAACCTACCATCCATTCTAATTAACTCATTCCTGGGATGTGGTAAAGTGAACTAAAAATTCCTTTCTCCTGGATATTGAAAATATCTTTTTCCATGAAAGTCTCCCCAGTTTCTGCAGATCTGCGAACTCAAGAAATACCTGTACTTATGTACAAACCCTGACTTCTGAATTAATCTTTGATATAGCTCAACTTTCTGCTGAAAACTTAAAGGTAGGCTTGCAATATGAACCCTGATACCCTGCCATACATAACTAAGACGTCTACAAAACCGTGTGATGCCTATGTTCTGCCTCTGCAGTGCTACGCTTTGTTTATAGCAAAGGTCATTCTCAAAAGGTTTTTTTTTTAACTATTGATTTTATAAAATTTGAATTTCGGATAATTTTTAATCCTATTAAATGCTTTGTATAGTTACTCTAGTCGTCTACATTGTGTGCAATAAAAGATGCTAAAGTTCTGCAGTACTTACTCTGGGAACAGGGGATGTCTGGGTACCCTTTCTTTGGCCACTAGTCTCAGGTGTCAGGTCTCGGTGATCTAACTGAATGTGGTTCTCTAGGTCTTCAGCACTTTCAAATTTGACACTACACTCTGGGCACCGCAGACTACCACACGGTCTCTCATTCACTTCCGGGGGGGGCAAGCCTGAAGACTGTCCATTGGTGCCCCTGGTCATGCATCCAGCACACAGGCCATATGGCAGGCCATTAACATCCAGTTTCACCAAGTCCTGCTTGTTCCGGAACTCTTTCAAGCACAAAGCACACTTGTAGAGTTTCTGCAAAGCCTGACCATTGGGAGAAGAGGCTGCAGAGTTTCCTGCCAATTTCTGCATATGGAACGTTCCATGAATTTTCAGCTCAAGGGTAGAGGTGACTGTCTGCATACAGACAACACAGCGAAACCCGGTGAGGGAATTTCTGAGATCCGGATGCATCTGGCAGTGCTCAATAAATTCCTCCTCACTCTGCAGTGGCATTTTGCAGATCCTGCATGTTCCCGTATCCAAACTCTTGCTATGAGTGACTTTATGCTCTGTCAGGGTCAGAAGGGATGGGAAGCGCTCCCCACAAATGGGGCACATGTAGTGCTTAGCTGGACCTCGATGGGTCTGCATATGCTCTCTGAGGCCATTTTCTGAGAAAAAGGTCCTTGAGCAGATGTTACACTTGTGGCTACCTTTGATGAATTCTGCTTTCTTCCTAGAACAATCATCCTCCCCAGGTCTGATGTTATGATCTCTCAAACGATGGTTTTGCAAAAGGACTTCCATGGTATAGGCAGCCCCACAAATATCACAACCATACATCGGCTCAGAAGCATCTACATCATCCTCACTAGCCTCGTGACTGTTTGAAGTATCCGGATTCTTCATCAACATGTTCTGGAGATCTGCAGCTTCCGTCTTCTTATTCGTTGGGGTCATGCCATTAGCTGTACCATTCTCAGCCCCAGCATCAAAGACACAATGTTTCTCCCGCAAATGTTTTTCAAGCAAGATGATAGCATGGAAAGCTTTGCTGCAGAACTTACAGTTGTATTTTTTACTGTGAGTTGTGATGTGGCACTGCAGTTCTACTTCAGTGCTGAAGGTCTCTCCGCAGAAGATGCATTTATGTGACTTTGTTGGATTGCCCAAATGGCTATGCTTTACATGGATCTGAAGGTCCACCTCCTTTCTAAAATCCCAATTACAGGCTGTACAACGATACATCTTCTTTTCATTGCTATGCTTGACTGCCAGATGCACTTGGATAGATACCTTGGAATCAAAAACCTCTTGGCAAAGGGTGCAATGATACAACACAAAAGTATGCATGTCCAGCAAATGCTTCTGCAAATCATCCACTGAAGAAAACTGTTTGTCACAGCTCTCACATACATAATGGGTAGAAGTTGTCATGTAGTGTACTGTGAGGTGCTGCAGGAGAGATTCCTGAGAATCAAAGTCTTCTTTACACTGAGGGCAAGACTGTTTCCTTAAAAGCAACTCCAAATGCAACTTTAAATGAGTTTGAAAACTTTCAAAATTAGAGAACTTTAGATCACACTGATTACATGGGTATTCACCATTAGAGACTGAGTTTAAGCTAGCAGAAAGCCGCTGCCTTTTAGGGGAAGAGACTTCAACATCAGAAGAAACTGGACTCTGCTCTGCTTTTGACTTCTTATTGTGTGCCAGAGGAATGTTCTTGTGGTTTTCTTTAATGTGCTTTGTCAGCTTCAGGATGGAGCCAAAAATGGGGGAGTTTGTGCAATAAGGGCAAGAATAAACTTCCATAAAAGACTGCGTTGGCTGAACGACAGGGGAATCCAATTTTGAGTTTCCTACGTTGCAGTGAGTTTGCTGAATATGCTCAGTCAAGGATGCTTCCGTCAGAAAGCCCATGGAGCACTGGTTACAGAAGAAGGCATTGTTACCATCTTGAGGGGTCGCACTTGGTCCACAGTGAGTGATGCGGATGTGCTCCTGTAGGCTATTGATATCTGCAAACATCTCAGGGCAATAGTTACAGTGAAAGGCAGAAATGTTGTTAAACTGCATCATGGGATATGCATGGTTTTTGTGCACCTTTCTGACATGTTCGTTCAAGTTGTACAGCGTAGGCATGGAATCAAGGCAGATCTGGCACGTGTGGCTTTGCTGAGGTTTGTCTGCATGGATGGTCTTCAAATGGATCTCCAGGACAGCAAGGCTGTTGAAGTCACGCTTGGAGCAGTAAGGGCAGCTGTAGGTGACTTTAGACCAATTCTGGCCTTCCTCTCTTTCCACTGATCTGATCTTCTTTTGTCCTCTCAATGGTTTTAAAGTGGAGTCCGGAGTGGAGCCTCGTTCCACCGATGCGCTTGAATCAGGTGTTGCACTGCTCATAGACGCCACGCTCCCCAAGACTGGATCAGGGCTGACACTATGGTTGCTAGAATCAGGTTGTCTGTGGCTATCCAAGTGGCAATAGACTTCCTCCACTGAAGAAAACTGCTCAGGGCACATAGGGCACTTGTGTTTTTTGTTGGCATGGGCTTGATGAATGTGGGAAAGCAGTGAGGTTTCATCTGCAAATACTTCAGGACAATGAATACACTGCAAATCTGCCTTCTCGGAAAGCTGTGGGTGGCGCGTCATTACGTGCTTCTCCAAATCTTCTGTCTGACTGAATGTCTCTTCACAGTAATCACACATAAAATCATCCTTCTTCACCTCTTTCTCAGTCTTTGCCATATGTTCCTTGTTCTTTTTATGAGCTTGCATGTGACTCTGCAACGAGCTGGTGGAGGAAAAGCCACGCTTACAGACAGTACACTTGAACGGCTTGCTCGAACTGTGGGTTTTCAGGTGAATTTTGAGGTGGTCGCTGCGAGAGAATGCTGCCTCACATTCATGGCAATGGTACTTTTTATCCCCCGTGTGAAGCTTTATGTGGCGATCCCTACTTCTCTTATGCTTAAAAAGCCGACTACAGTAGGTACATTTGAAAGGTAGTTTGTCACTGTGGATCTGCTCGTGCCTTTTAAGGTAGCTCAGGCGAATGAAGGACTTATCACAAAACTGACAGGGATATGGCAGGCCAGTCCCCCCTTCCTCCTCCCCGATGCCGAGATCACACCCATCTCCTATCATCTGAGTGGGTGATGCAACATCTTTGCTGGAGGGAGATGAAGCCACCCAGGAGAGTTGTGGGTCGTCATCACCATCTGTAATGGGAAAGCAGAAAGGAGATTAAAAACAATTCCCAGTGCATCTGTGAAATAAGGACAAAGCCTCTCAACAACACTATGGGCTTCTGCGACTACAGTAAAAAAAATCAGCTGCTGAACAACAAAAAAAAGACATAAATGTCTCTTGAATTTTAAAGGATGTTTGAGAAAGAGGAAGAGAAGCACATATTGTTATGTAATTTATGAATATGCAAACATATAGCATTAATATAAAGCCTTTTAGCAGGCTTAACTACTCACTGTACTGTAGAACAATAAACAATGAGTAGAGAAAATAAAATGCATTGTGAAGCAAAGCAATACAAACACGTCTAAAAGCTACAGTATTAAGTGGTCACCTGTGATTTTGTGGGATTTTTTAAAATCATGCATCAGAATGATTTTAAGTAACGTCTCCTTTTAACAAAATCTTTTCAGTTCTGTCTTGAAATTGAAATAGATTTAAAAGGCTGCACAAAAGTGGTTACATGTAGAAAAAGCAAACAGAATTCAACATCCATGTGAAACAGAAGCAACAGATTTGAGAATACTCAGTTGAATCTGTCAAGAAATTTTGATTGTTACCATATTCGTTGGCTTAGAGAGGTAATATTGTCCGATTGCAATAAAAAGACTAATAATCATCTTTGGAGATTTTGAGCGTGTCATCACCAGAAAACCAACTTCAGGAACAAAAAAACAGCACAACCAAGCCTGTAATGACAGAGTGCTCCCACTTCCATGGCTCAAAGATGAGGCTTTAGAAAATATTTCATAAATCAGTATTTCCATAAAGAAACACAATGAATAGAAGAATGGTTGTGTTAAGAAAATACATAAAAAGTTAGCATCTTTCATAATTTGAATTGTTCATCAGAAAGAGAACAAAATGAGTGCAAATGTAATCATTCCACAGAGAATGATGAATGTCAAGTTAAGTGAAGATGCCACTAGTCTGATATAAAACTGAACCCTGAATGAAGAACAGTGTAAACCTTGTGAGAGTAGAGGAGGGGTAGGTAAAGCACTGAAATGCAGAAAGGAACTATTTCTCCAAACACAAACGTGTATCCTCTAAAACATTTAATAATTCAACTTCAGCTATTATTACAACTGAATAAAAAAAGCCTCCAACTATGCATGTAGGCTGCCACCCATACACTTGTCTGCCAACTAAACAGCTTCACCAAATTAAAGCACATGTACAGTAGAGTAGCTCTCAAAGAAAAACTCAGTTAATGAGGATATCGTCAATACAAGAACCTATACCCTGTATCATAGTATTCTTTGTCAAATGTCTGCCTTTACATCCCAGGAAAACGGGGATTTGCATTTCTTTATATAACTCCACCAAGAATGTATACAAATAATCATACACAAGACAACTTATCTAACAAAAACGTGCTGCATTTTTTCTAGCATTGCACAGTGTGGGAGGATGGCCTTCTCTCCTTACACAGTACAACTATAGTGTCCTCATCTTGACTTATCCAGACCTGCTACTCCAGAATGACTGATGACATGAAAACAGTATTTTATTCTCATTAAAGAAATGTACTATAATCTCAACATGCGACCTACACTTATAGAACATTCAAAGTTCTTGTGTTAAACAAAAACTTAAGAGCCCGGCTGAGCCTGAATGTTACAAAGTTTCATCCATTGATTTTTTACAGAGACTTGTTTTTAAATCTTTCTATTCTCATCCTGTAACCAACACCTAATATCTTTTTGTATCAGCAATCATATAATATGCTCCATATTTAAATCTACTCTATTGTACATTACTGCATGCCATACTGAAGACCCAGGTTCGCTCCTCATTCTGAGCAGCCTCTCTCTTTCTCTCTGATGTCAGCCACATTCACAGGGGTTCTCTCTCCAAGCAAAGGAGGAGCAGCCTCCCTAGGGACTTGCATTAATGGGCCCTTCTGACTGGAAGGATTCAGCTGGCTGCCAGCTTCTTGGATTAGATTCAGTGGGGAGGTACCGGTAGATCACTGCTCACTAATTCCCAGCTCACGCCAGCTGGGCTCCTCAAGGGGAATGGAGACAAAAGGGAGAGAGGGGGATGCTAGGGCCTGAACTAGGGCAGCACATGGTGAATTTGCTACTCCTACAGTTTTTCTACTGGAAGAAAACAATATTACTACTCTGTAAGTTAACTGGCTGTGGCCTAAACTGTAACAAGTTGCCGTTAAATAAAAATCATTGTAAAAATAGGCATTTAAAATGTCATACTTTATTATCACAGAGAAAGACTGTAAATATTTTGCTGCATATTGGTACACAGGCATAAATGATTGAAGAGGGAAAGCAGGGGGGAAAAAATCAGATAGGCTTAAACCACTCTGATGAATAAATCAGCTTCA
This sequence comes from Chelydra serpentina, assembly GCA_037349315.1. NCBI lineage: Eukaryota > Metazoa > Chordata > Testudines > Chelydridae > Chelydra > Chelydra serpentina. The sequence goes on along the minus strand of JBAIAC010000026.1, from coordinate 16,477,716 downwards.
GCGTCCACAGCCTCTTTTACAATCTGCAAATTCAATGTGCCAAATTCACCGCTAGCATAACCCAGTACAACGCTGTTAACTTTAATATGATTATATGTGCTTGTGCCAGCAGTGAAGTTAGTCCATTATCTCAGCAATACAAATATGTTTAAGAAGTTCTCACACTTGTCTGAAACTGACTGATCTATCCCAAAACACAGCAGGTGGACATGGCAACAACTTTAGGAAAGATGCTAAGAATTGAAAAGCAGAGTTCCCTTCCTCCTGCTGCCCCTTCCAGCATACTGGACTAATTTTTTGTTTAAAATCAAAGAAAGATGGTGTTACTTTCTGAATGACATGCAAAGAAACTGCTGTGATTATTATAATATGGATTCAAGTGAAATAACATTTTTCATGTTTGTTTACATAAAGTTGAAAGCAAGACTGTCATGTTGTCAGTTTGATTTGGACATGTTATTGATTTAAGTGTTCAACTTTTATTTTCCTTTTAATATATTTGTTTTTTCTGTCTTTTAGAATTTAAAAATAGTTGGACAGCTATTGCTCCCACACATAATCTACCTTGACTTCCTTACAAACAAAACATTAAAGTATCTAAAAACTAAAACTGAAGAAAATAGAGGGAAAACTCATTATCATTTATCTTTTTATGGAATGAAAAACAACACTGTTAATTTTAACTTGCCTCTTTAAATTGAAAGTCTTATAATGAGCCCAGAAGAAAATGCTAGGGAATTTTGCTAGAGTATTTTACATTGGGAAGATATAGTTGAAATGTGGTGTGACATGCCTGGCAATAGTGATTTTTCCAGCAGAATAATAATTCTACATTAATGCAATCAAAGGGATGTAACAGAATGAGAAAAATCACTTTCAAAAAGGAGATTAAAGTCATTAAAAATGGCTAATCCTGCAAAGTGGGACTGTTCTAAAATAGGGAATCACATGTCTGGTGCAAGCCTTTTGTCATCTGCACATAAGAGAATCAAAACAAGTATTAAAAGGAGAAGAAAATTCAATAAAAGTTTAATTAGAAAAAAAAGAGCATTAAGTAGGCTTCAGAATGCAGGCAGACTGAGAGATATATGTGTGGGCCGTGATGCTTACGTGGCCAAACTTGATAATCAATCACAAAGTGATACAGTCATTTAGCAACTTAATGTTCAGCATGTTTACAAAGATGCAAGCATTCATCATCATCACTGAAGAGATAATTCCAGCCTAGATGCATTCAATAAATGTATTTTTCCTTCTAATAAGAGCAATTTGGCCAAACTGCTATATAAATCACACTTTGTTCTCCGTTTATCATTCACATAACACAAGCCAAGTTCAGAAATGTACTCATGCAGCTATGACGATCAACCCCAAAGCTATGAATTCATGATAGATTTTCAAAAGGAAGATATAACTTGTCACAAATGGGAAGACCTAGGTAGTACAGTCTCCTGATAGGGTTGATACATTTGTTAAGACAATTACTTTGCTAACAGAAATAAAAATGTGTACATAAATATAATGTCACGTCCCTAAAAGACACCATCTTCCCACTTCCTCATACAAAGCTAGCCAGAAACTTTGTTACATTCTATCAAACTTTCAGCTGAGCCTTCACTTGTTGAAGAACTTCACTAGAAGAACCGTCATTAGCACACGCGGTAATAACCTCTTCTCCTTCTTCGAGTACTGTCCCTATGGGTGCTCCACTGTAGGTAACTTTACAGCAGTATCCCCTGTGGAGGGCTGGGACTTCGGAGTGGAGTCTATTATTAATGATAATACTGTGGAGCTGAAGATGGCATGAGAAGCTGAGTCTCAAGTAATAGTGTAATGTTCTGCGAAAGTATGAGCAGAGGCAAACATTGCTGCCCTGCAGATTTCTGGGATGGGAACATCTTTAACAAATGCGACCAAGGGGGAAATGAATCTTGTGGAGTGCGTGCAAATTCCTGAGGGATAACAATAGTTAATGCGGTTTGAGACCTATTTGGAGTGGCTTTGAGCTGATATTGCAGAGCCCTTGGATCTGTCCACAATTGAGAGGAAGGGTTTAGAAGATTTCCTAAAGCCCTTTGCCCAGTCCAAGTAAAATGCTACGGCTCCCCTAACGTCAAGCATATGTAGTACCGCCTCTCTGTTGTCACGGTGCAGTTTTGGGAAAGAGGTGGGGAGGGGGATGAGTTGGTTCATATGGAAAGATGAGGCCACCTTGGGGAGAAACTTTGGGTGCGGCCTCAGAGTGACTTTGTTTTTAAAGAAAACAGTGAAGGTGGGTGTGCCATCAGCACTGCTATTTCCCGTTTGTCATGCTGAGGTGATGGCCACTAGAAATGCTGACTTCATTGACAGGTGTAGAAGAGAGTTAGTGGCCATAGATTCAAAGTAAACCAGCCTGCTACTCACTCCGTCTTGTGGTTGAAAAGGAATTGAGGGTGGTTCGCCCGCACAGCGCTAGATAGCCTCAAGGCAGAGCATGGGGAGAGTGCATGTGCAGTAGCTACCTAAAATCTTCAATCAGAGGCACAGGGGTGCAGATACACGTATAGTGGAGCACCCATAGGGACACTACTCAACGAACTGCTGTGTTGCTCAGTAGATGGGACCTTAGAGCCTTTCTGTTTGTTTGATCCGATGGAAGAGGCTTGGCACCTCAGTGGGAATCTGGAGGAAATCAGACAGGGTAGTGGTGTAATTTAGCAAGAACTATCTGTGTTTCTATGCTCTACTGTCACATCATTACCCTTAATAAAGCTGTGGCCTGTTACCTTTCCACTTACACTCGCCTTTAGGGTAAAATTCTCTTGTGTCCAGAGGGCTTATGTGGGTCTTAAGTAGCGTGTAGGTCTTGTGCTGGTTCTCTGCACAAGGGTGAATGCACCATTAGAGAGAGTAGCACAGGGTTCACAACATGCTATAAAGAATGTGTGTTGGAAGCAGCAGATTCAATTTACTAGAACAGTCACACACATGTGCAGAGCCAGGACTAGAGCCCTGATGCTCCAGCTCCATAAACACAGACCTCCTTTAGCAGGCAGTAGTACAAGTCCCTTCACCACATTGTGGGTCAGCCACCAAAGGGTGACATCACATGGAGATACATACACAGGACATGTCTACACAGCAGCTCCGAGGTGCTTCCCAGAGCAGATAGACAGATACTTGCTACCTCTGCTTCAGCTAGCATGCTCAAAATAGTAGTGTGATTACAGTGGCACAGACAACAGGTCAGGCTAGCCACACAAGTACATACTTGGGGGATCAGGCAAGATGGTATTCAGATGGCTAGCTGAAGCTTCCATTGCTCCACCGTGGCCCCCACTGCTCTTTTTAGCATGCTGGTTCAAGCAGAACTAGCGAATGTGTGTCTACCCATGCTGCTGTGTAGACATCCCCATACACACAACCAATACCTCAGTTCTGAGGGACAATACAACCTGAGTTGGAACAACAGCTAATAGAACTTACTGACGTGATGAGCACGTGTGATTAAAAGGTACTGTGCCTTTAAACAAGAAGAGGGGATTTCTCTGGACTGTAGTACATGCTGAGAGCAATGGAAGGAGGCTGAAAGAAGCTTCAGTGGTGGCACCTAGGGAGGATTGCACAACAGGGATTGCTGGAGATGCAACTTAAAAGGAGACTCCTTTTCGAGCCCTGGAGAGACATTTTTCATATGGAACAATAGACTGGAGCGGGTAGACCTGAGAGCTGCTGTGGTGCACCAGAGCAACAAACCCAACAGGAATAAATTAGCCATGTCTCTTGCTGTATACAGATCTGATTTATACTTAACAGAGAAGCTACTGTCAAGGGGAAGGATTGTCTAATGGTTAAAGTTCAGATCCGTGACTCACGAGATTCCTTGCTCTGCCACAGACTCTCTGTGACGTTGGGAACATCACCTAAGGTAAAAACGGCCAAAGCACCAAAGCAACTTCGGCTTTGTCTACAATACACAGCTTGTGTCGCAACAGCTGTGCCACTAAAAGTCGTGCAGTGTAGCCGCTGTTTGTTGGCTCTCCTGCCGACAAAAAACTTCCACCCCCAACGAGCAGGGTTAGCTTTGTCGGCAGGAGAGCGCTCCTGCCGACGTGCTGTTCACACTGGCACTTGTCATGGCAAACTTTGCCTTTCGGGAGAGAGTGGGTTAACAACTCTGAAAGATAGAAGTTTTGTCATTCAATTGCCAGTGTAGACATAGCCTCAGAAACCTAAATCCGATTTTTAAAAGGAACTGGAGCACCTAGGAGCCCAAGTCTAATGGAAAGTAAATGAGGCTTACGCGTCTAAGAGCTGAAGTAACTTTTGACAATGAGTTTTATGCTCTTGAACCACCTAGGCACTTAAAAATGTTACCCATAATCTCTCTGTGTGCCTCAGTTTCCCATCTGTACAAGAGGAAGAGTACTCTCCTGGCTCATAGGGGTGTTGTAAAGCTTAATTCTCTAATGACTGTAAAGCAGAGTGAGGTCCTCAGATGGAAGGCCCAACAAAGGTGCTAATAGTAATAAGTATTATTGTCAGAGACACCTAACCAGGGAACAGACCAGGAGGATTATCATTGGATTTCAGAGGTGAAAGCAAATTTTTAACTGTAATAAATAGGGATAAAACTCACAATGGATTAAAATGTAGTATGTATTACACTTTCACATGGCATACGGTGTCTGGATACACTGCAGTGTTGGTGTGAATTAATGCAAATGAAGTTTACATACCAAATGTGTGAAGTTTAAATGTTTTCAGTTCACTTTGACACATTTTACATAAAAAAAACCCAAAACTTTTATCTTGTTTGCTCTCATCTCCCAATACCACTCAAATGTAATAAGAACAAAGTAAATAATAAACAAGAACCTACAATATCCAAAACTCCATTGTTAAGCTCCACTGAGTGTATTTTTAATGGTGACATGGAAGACATTTAGAGCTGACACACATGATGATACACACCTATCCTTGAATGATATTAGCAATCCAACTAGCAGCTATCACCGAAATATAATCATATAGTTGGCCTTGATAAGTTTTGAATACTACATATTCAGAAGTAGCTCTACCAAACAATGGAAATTATTTCCGCAATTTGTATGTAATTATTCCTAATTATACCATGCCACAAAATGAGCATTAATGCCACTATTTGGTTAAAGCAATCAAGCATTCATGAGCCAGATAATGTATATATACATATATACGAATGAAACATCAACCATAATTCTTTACCCCCATGTTAACTGCTTTAATATAATGGCTTCTTATGCCATATATTTAGCCAATTCATACAGCATACACTAGAAACTAGAACTGCTTATATAACTTCACATAAAGAAATAACACCATACATATAGTTTCCAGGCTTAACGAGATCTACAAACAAACCAAGTTTGAAGAAAATTATTTCAGTAGTTTTAAAATTATGACTATTTAAAGTTGAATGATCACTGTGAAAGATATGGCTATTTCCTTCCCTGGGAAAACTTTACTGTATTAAATGAAAAGTTTATGTAATATTGTGGGCCAGGACTGTATGTAATCTTTCTAGAGGGGAGATGTGAGGTGAGGCCTGTGAGTTCAAAGGGCTATCTTGAAATTATCCAGACAAGAACGGATTTTTTAGGACAATATGTATGAAGTGGATTTCGTGGGAAATACCTAAGTAGAGGTTAATGCAAATTCCCCACTGTCATGCCGCAGACCAGGTGCCAGCTCATACCGAAGCCCCAGGTCAATTTCTTTGTGTATTAGTAAGATCAAAGTAATTGTTAAATGTATAAGAATGTATTTGGTGTTTAAACTTCATGAAGATTAATGGGATGTTACTTGCATTGTTTTCACTTAGCTGTGTCCTGTTATAATGCAATTGCAAACATTTACACTGTGTATACACCCCTGTAACTAAATAACCCCTCAAGTAAGCCACCAAACAAGAAAGAAGCCTTGTGAAATGCAAGTGAAGAACTTTAACAGAAAAGTGATAATTTCAAAGTAAGTGGCTATTGTGTGTGATGATCGGAGGTGAAAGACTCAAAATGCATTCCTCACTCTCCGTCATCAAACGAAAAGCTCATGTGGGTTGTGACCCTGTCAGCTTGTTTTCTGTAAGAAGAAGCTTTAACTATGGATTCAGGGAAAGAGCCTGCATCTCTGGACTGTTTGGATTCTAACAGGGCAGAATAACTGAACGAGAAGACGGAGATCCCCAGAGTTATTCTGGGTGGCCCTGAGAGACTTTGGAAATCTGGCATATTACTACATCTCTGCTACCATTTGGAATGATAGACTGATCACCTGAATGTATATTTTACTTTAACCTCTCAATGACTCTCATTTCCTTTTCTTAGCTAATAAATCTTTAGTTAGTTTACTATAGAATTGGCTACCAGCGTTGTCTTTGGTGTAAGATGTAGATTACCAAATGATCTGGGGTAAGTAACTGGTTGCAACCTTATGTGGTGTGGTTTTTGGCTGAAATGACCTTTTATCACAAAGTCCAGTTTATCTGGGTGGCAAGATATACTGGAGAATCCAAGGGAACTGTCTGGGACTCCATGGTAAGACAAGTATAGTGATCCAGGAGTTCACATTTGTTACTGGCCTGGGGAAATCTAATTACAGAACACATCACTAGTTTGGGGTATCTGCCCTGTTTTCTGACAGTCTACCCTGGCATGACACCCACTTCCAGTTATGCAAATACCTTTGGAAGCTACGCCATGAGGTGAGGGTGATTGTCTGCACTATCACCTGCTCCTGAGGGTTGGACATCAAATGCCTGAGCTGTATAAAGAAACAGGCTGATCTGACCAGCCTGGGTTCTGGTTCTGAATCTGAGACAGTTATGACCTTGTAACCCTGGGGAAAACCCAGCTGTGGATTTGGAAGGTCTGACACCTATAGAAGCCAGAGGTTGGCGTTGAGATGACCTCTGGTAAGCTTTTTAGCATGTGGGTAGGTTTTTTTTATTATTTTTAATATGTTTTCTTTGTAATGCTTTCACCTTAAGAATAAATGTGCTTTCTTATAAATTGCTGTGTGGAAACTTATAACTGCAAGCGATACAGTAGGCATAGCCTATGGAGAGAAAGCAAAGTGCAGACACTAGGTTTTTAGGCAGTGTGGGTAGCTAGAAAGATCACAGTGTTGACAGGGAACAATGTAGCCTTTAAAGATCCACTGGTCAGGAGGGAGAGAGACATAGGTCTCAGAGGGGTGGTAGTTGAGGAGTTGGGAGCCTACAGTGGGAGCCCTCGAGGGACCATGGAGGGAGAATACCGGTGCAGTTGCCCTGAACTGTGACAATCATAAGCTTGAGACAACAGACAATTTATATCACCACTTTTCCCCATTAAATTTTAAATGATCCCAGTTTAAAAGGGCCCAGACATAGAAAAATCAGGTTTTATAAGGCCCATAGTTTGAGATGGACTACTTCCTTACCCCCCACTCTTGCTTTGAATCAATCTAAAAAAACTGAAGGAGTTCTAACTTGTCAATTTTAAAACAATCATACCTTTAAAACCACTCAGCTGGTTTTCTTCTAATTTGACTTGTTCTGCAGATCTTATTAAGACTTCCAGGTCATGTCTGAAGACTGTATGTACTGAATAATTCTGAAAGTACCTTTCATGCGTAGGTCACCGCTTTGAATTTGATCCCAGCCAGCAGTAACCCAAATACCTTACCATAACTAGCACTAACTAGTACCTGTTTAACAGTCTCAGCTGGGAGCCCATGGGAAGAAGACTGAATTGTATTAGCTGAACTGGCATGAAGACTGATCCTCTGACCCCTGCAAAGGGGATTTTTGCAGGTCAGGGGTAAGGCACTACTGAGAAGTTGCACTTACTTCACTATAAAGAGCTTCAGGCTTCAGAGCCATGAGTCTAATTCATGGGCTCAAAAGCACACTTCCAGTAATACACATCACAGTCAAGGCAGAATGAACATTAAGACAGGAACAAAAACTAATATAATGGTCTCACACTACTGCCATCATACATATCTATGGCCTAAAAAATGTAGTCACATCCAAATTATATGCTGATATGGTATTAAATGTTGTTGGATTAAAGTACTAGCAAATAGTGATTTTTTTTAAACTTTTCAACATTGTGCTGCCATTCATTTTTAAGAGGATTCAAAAAGTAAAGGAATATGGTATCTGGTTTTACCTTGAGATACTGATAACATGATTTAACAGAATATATAGTCCTATTTTACCAGCTTTCCACCCCCTTAGACAAATGTATTTAGTACTGAAACTCAAAATGCAATTGAGCACAAGTCTCATTATATAAATTTTAAAAATAAAACTTGAATTCACTAGAATGTTTGTTGTAATTGAACTGTTTAACATGGCAACCTCAAAGCTCTGGTGAGAATAGCAAGCTTAAACCCAGGTGAAAGCAGTCTAGATATCAAAGTTGTCTTAATGTCATTTCTCTGGATCTTGCCTTCTACTAGAATCATTAATGGATATGGATAAAGATGACGTATAAATCTTGATAGATGATACAGATAAGATAACTTTTTTTTCAAACATAAAACTTTTCCTAAGACAACTATCTGTATTTTTATAGTTTACAAAAAAATTAACATATCATTAACTAAATTCTATCACCCTTTAATAAATGACATAGTCGGGGTGGAGGAGAAAGTTTTATGTTAGATCTAGGAATAAACTAAATGCTTTCAGGGTTGAATCACTGTTTTTCTTTACTCCCTTTGGAAAAGCAGCAGATACTACATTCTGCTGTGCATCATGGACTTGGGACTGAAAACAGCTGCACTCTAATTACATGTAAAGTGTACCAAAACATTCCTTTTATCACAGACTGTAAATCTGTTAGCATCTGTCTCTCCTTTGTTTCTTCCACAAGATACAAGCTTGTTTCTACATTTTTCTCACCTGTAGCGGTGATTAAAATTCATTATAAATGAAAGGAGTGAACACTAAAACAAGTTCCTCTGTGTACAGTTCTAAACTCAAATTAGAAACAGCTGTTTGCTAATTCATGCAGTGATGTTTTGTCGTGCTCTGTGAATCAATAACTCACCCTATTTCTACAGACATTTTAGGATTATCCATATATTTTACTCAGCAATTTACTTTTCAAACATGCTCAAATGCAACTTCAGCCTCTGTCTCAGGAGATGAGAAGCCAATTCTGTCAATATTATCAATGCATTAATAGAAAGGTCTTGATAGTGTGCTACTCATGCTTAACTTGTTACCTAGAAGCTCCTGTGCCACTCTACTTTGCTACCAACATAGTACCTCACAAAGATTAGCTATTTTAGGACTGACATAAAAGATTAAAACTGTAAACAGGGTTCAGAAGCATAGACAACTAAAGCAATAATTATACTGAAAGAAAATGCTAACATTAAAATTTCAACTGTTGCCCTGGACAACTTTTAAATCTTAAGTACAAGTAAGACTCTTATAAAATAATCCTTTGGTTAAAATTATTATTTGAATGGTTTCTTAACCAGTCTATAAAATTTTACCCATATCAACTTGAATTACTGTCAGAAAATTGCATTCTGTGCTTCTTCACTATTTATCATAGTTTCAACAATTTACTTACAAGGAAAAGTCATACAGCTAAGAGCTGAATCAGCCTTGCTTTAGCATTTAAACAGGAATTATCCAGCTAAAAATCTGACTGCTCAGAAAAGACTTTCACTCACAACATTTTCAAGAGCCTCCATAATAAATGTGCACAGACTGCTCTCATCACAGTAGAATGTGACCTACCAGGTCAGTGTTGGGACCACTGACCCCAGTACTGTGCCCTTTGCATGGCTTGAGGATTTGGCCCCCCATTGTTAGAAGACTATCATCTTTCACAAATGCTAATTGCCTCTCCCAACAAAACACATAAACAAGGTAATTTTCTCATCAATAGCTAAAGAAAATATGAATCACCTCCTAAAATCGGGGGGGAGGACTATTGTTCCTGCTATTAATAAAAACCTGTACCACAAGAGCTATTACTGTTAAGTACAGAAAATGTGTTTCCTCTTTTTAACCAAAAATGAGGGATTGCAAATCAGAGATGTCTCTGTGTCAGTGACAGTCCTGCTGTGGTCTTGAGAAGAATCCCATTCCTTCATTCAAGAGAGACACTTTTTTTTAATCCCTTTACACCTCTCCCTCTTTTGATGTTTAAGAACCTAGCATTCTTCCTCCTGTAAGAACAAGCGAACTGCTTCCCAATGAAGCAGATATCAGCGCCATTCCTTGCCACTCTATAGAGAGCCAGGGGGAGTCAAAGCCACTTGTACACTCAATGAAGGTGTGGCTAATCAAAATAGCCTCTTTGGATAAAATGCATGGAACTGATTTACTACTATTAAACATTGTGTGTTTTTATGCTTTAATTGGACAATCCTAAATATGGCAGCCACCTGTTGGGGGATCATTTTTTGGCTTTTCAGCATGAGCATTACGCATGCAGACCCCGATTTTTAAAGGTATTTAGGCATTGCTGCACTTAGCGTCACTGTACCCTGATTTAGGATCCTAAATCTCATTTTCTTAAGGGATTTAGGCACTTATGAGCCCACTGGGATTTTGACTCCTAAGTCCCTAAATCCCTTACGAAAATGAGATTTAGGCTCCTAAATCAGTTAGGGTGAAGTGACGCTAAGTGCAGTAATGCCTACATACCTTTAAAAACCTGGGCCATACTGCCCAGCACCCATTCCTTAAGCCCTTCTCAGCAGTCCAGAGTCATGAAATAATATCTGTAATGCAGACTAGTTAGTGACTGGGGAACATGTTAAATACAGAGACTATAAACAAAAAAATTTAGACTTTTCTCCCATGAACGGAATACTGTATATTGGTATGATTTGATATGATACTTTATTCTGCTCAGTTTCACGTTTCTGAATTGTACTTTCGAAGTGATAATTATCTTCAGGTCATCAATTAAAAGTCATTTAAAAATTCATTCACAAAAATCACTTAAGGGTCATATCCTGTGTAAGGTGTAGTTCTTCTTGAAAGTCAATGGAAGACAAGGATACTCAGCACCTCTTATGAGAAAAGTTTGCCATCTTGCAGGAATGAGTCTTAAAGATGAACAATATTTCAGTGACAGTGTAGGTAACAGTTTAGATAAAGCAGTATTCTTTAAACTTGGGACAGTTGGTTAATTGGGACCAGAAGGAATCCACCATAGCATCCTAGTTAAGCAGCTCCAACTGGTAAGAGGACTGTATTTCAATATGTATGTGGATTTAGTTCTCGTGGAAGGTGATAGATTTACAGCAGTGGAAACTGAACTCGATTTAACAGGCAAAAACTCACTCCCCCTGCTGTGATTCAACTCTGATCCAAAGAACTAGCTACAGGGGAGAAAAATAATTCAGCCATTATTCCTGTTCAAATTTTGGCCCCTTGGCAGAGGTCACCAAAAAAAGGGAGTCAAATGCTAAACTGACTAGGCCTTAGAATCATAGAATCTCAGGGTTGGAAGGGACCTCAGGAGGTCATCTAGTCCAACCCCCTGCTCAAAGCAGGACCAACCCCAACTAGATCATCCCAGCCAGGGCTTTGTCAAGCCTGACCTTAAAAACCTCTAAGGAAGGAGATTCCACCACCTCCCTAGGTAACCCATTCCAGTGCTTCACCACCCTACTAGTGAAAAGGTTTTTCCTAATATCCAACCTAAACCTCCCCCTCTGCAACTTGAGACCATTACTCCTTGTTCTGTCATCTTCTACCACTGAGAACAGTCTAGATCCATCCTCTTTGGAACCCCCTTTTAGGAAGTTGAAAGCAGCTATCAAATCCCCCCTCACTCTTCTCTTCTGCAGGCTAAACAATCCCAGTTCCCTCAGCCTCTCCTCATAAGTCATGTGCTCCAGCCCCCTAATCATTTTTGTTGCCCTCCGTTGGACTCTTTCCAATTTATCCACATCCTTTTTGTAGTGTGGGGCCCAAAACTGGACACAGTACTCCAAATGAGGCCTCACCAGTGCCGAATAGAGGGGAATAATCACGTCCCTCGATCTGCTGGAAATGCCCCTACTTATACAGCCCAAAATGCCGTTAGCCTTCTTGGCAACAAGGGCACACTGTTGACTCATATTCAGCTTTTCGTCCACTGTAACCCCTAGGTCCTTTTCTGCAGAACTGCTGCCCAGCCATTCGGTCCCTAGTCTGTAGCAGTGCATGGGATTCTTCCGTCCTAAGTGCAGGACTCTGCACTTGTCCTTGTTGAACCTCATCAGATTTCTTTTGGCCCAATCCTCTAATTTGTCTAGGTCCCTCTGTATCCTATCCCTACCCTCCAGCGTATCAACCACTCCTCCCAGTTTAGTGTCATCTGCAAACTTGCTAAGGGTGCAGTCCACACCATCCTCCAGATCGTTGATGAAGATATTGAACAAAACCGGCCCCAGCACCGACCTTTGGGGCACTCCACTTGATACCGGCTGCCAACTAGACATGGAGCCATTGATCACTACCCGTTGAGCACGACCATCCAGCCAGTTTTCTATCCACCTTACCGTCCATTCATCCAGCCCATACTTCTTTAACTTGCTGGCAAGAACACTGTGCGAGACTGTATCAAAAGCTTTGCTAAAGTCAAGAAATAGCACATCCACTGCTTTCCCCTCATCCACAGAGCCAGTTATCTCATCATAGAAGGCAATTAGGTTAGTCAGGCATGACTTGCCCTTGGTGAATCCATGCTGACTGTTCCTGATCACTTTCCCCTCCTTTAAGTGGTTCAGAATTGATTCCTTGAGGACCTGTTCCATAATTTTTCCAGGGATTGAGGTGAGACTGACTGGCCTGTAGTTCCCCGGATCTTCCTTCTTCCCTTTTTTAAAGACGGGCACTACATTCGCTTTTTTCCAGTCATCCGGGACCTCCCCCGATTGCCATGATTTGTCAAAGATAATGGCCAATGGCTCTGCAATCACATCGGCCAACTCCTTTAGCACCCTCGGATGCAGTGCATCCGGCCCCATGGACTTGTGTTCGTCCAGCTTTTCTAAATAGTCTCGAACTACTTCTTTCTCCACAGAGGGCTGGTCACCTCCTCCCCATACCGTGCTGCGGAGTGCAGCTGTCTGGGAGCTGACCTTGTCTGTGAAGACAGAGGCAAAAAAAACATTGAGTACACTAGCTTTCTCCACATCCTCTGTCACAAGGTTCCCTCCCTCATTCAGCAAGGGGCCCACACGTTCCTTGACTTTCTTCTTGTTGCTAACATACCTGAAGAAACCCTTCTTGTTACTCCTAACATCTCCAGCTAGCTGCAACTCCAAGTGTGATTTGGCCTTCCTAATTTCACTCCTGCATGCCTGAGCAATATTTTTATACTCCTCCCTGGTCATTTGTCCAATCTTCCACTTCTTGTAAGCTGCTTTTTTGTGTTTAAGACGAGCAAGGATTTCACTGTTAAGCCAAGCTGGTCGCCTGTCATATTTACTTTTCTTTCTACACATCTACTTTTCTTTCTACACATTGTTCCTGCAACCTCAATAAGGATTCTTTAAAATACAGCCAGCTTTCCTCGACTCCTTTCCCCCTCATGTTATTCTCCCAGGGGACCTTGCCCATCAGTTCCCTGAGGGAGTCAAAGTCTGCTTTTCTGAAGTCCAGGCTCTGTATTCTACTGCTCTCCTTTCTTCCTTGTGTCAGGATCCTGAACTCGACCATCTCATGGTCACTGCCTCCCAGGTTCCCATCCACTATTGCTTCCTCTACTATTTCTTCCCTGTTTGTGAGCAGCAGGTCAAGAAGAGCTTTTCCCCTAGTTGGTTCCTCCAGCACTTGCACCAGGAAATTGTCCCCTACACTTTCCAAAAACTTCCTGGATTGTCTGTGCACCGCTGTATTGCTCTCCCAGCAGATGTCGGGGTGATTTAAAGTCACACATGAGAACCAGGGCCTGTGATCTAGTAACTTCTGTTAGTTGCTGGAAGAAAGCCTCGTCCACCTCATCCCCCTGGTCTGGTGGTCTGTAGCAGACTCCCACCACGACATTACCCTTGTTGCTCACACTTCTCAATTTAATCCAGACACTCTCAGGTTTTTCTGCAGTTTCATACTGGAGCTCTGAGCAGTCATACTGCTCTCTTACATACAACGCAACTCCCCCACCTTTTCTGCCCTGTCTATCCTTCCTGAACAGTTTATATCCATCCATGACAGTACTCCAATCGTGTGAGTTATCCCACCAAGTCTCTGTTATTCCAATTACGTCATAATTCCTTGACTGTGCCAGGACTTCCAGTTCTCCCTGCTTGTTCCCCAGGCTTCTTGCATTTGTGTATAGGCATTTAAGATAACTCACCGATCGTCCTGCTGTCCCAGTATGGGGCAGGAGCCCTCCCCTCTTGCACTCACTTACTTGTGAGCCTTGGACTGAGACTATTCACCCATTACACATAAGCCACCAAAAAGCTATCTGAGGATAACTAAATTCAGTCTTTATCAACCTGCATTGAATTCAGATGAGTTACTCAGAGGCAAAAGGTTCTCCATAACCCTCCACTCCCCTAGCTCCACAGGTCCTATCTTTTATTTAAATATGGTGGGGAAAAATCTATTTTGAAAAGTTAAGACTTTTACTCCTAAATATACTGATCTCCTGATAGGAATACAGGGAACCTCTTTGCAAAAACCTAGCTGAATATGCAATATTTAAAACAGCCTCTAAATTACACAAATACGCTAAGTACAGTAACTCCCCGCTTAACGTCCTTTCGCTCGTTGTTTCGATCTTAAGTCCCTGCCCCATTACTGAACATGCTCATTTAAAGTTGTGCAATGCTCCCCTATAATGTAGTTTGGCCCCCTGCTTTGTCCACGGTTGGCAGCCCCCCTACGCGCACCCCACGCCCGCTGGCAGACTCCGCGGATCAGGGCCTTCCCCCTACTCCTCCTGCCCACAGCAATCAGCTGTCTTGTGGCGTTCGGGTGGCTGGGGGGAGGAGCGAGAACGTGGCGCACAGCCTCCCCCCTCCCTCCCCTGCCTCCTGAATGCCACAAACCAGCTGATTGCTGCGGGCAGGAGGCAGGGGAGGGAGGGGGAGGCTGCACGCCGTGTTCTCGCTCCTCCCCCCAGCCTCCCGAACGCTGCAAGACAGCTGATTTCCGTGGGCAGGAGGAGCAGGGGGAAGGCCCTGATCTGTGGGGTCCGCCAGCGGGCAGGGGTGCGCGTAGGGGGGCGAGCGTAGGGGAGATGATAGGGGGGCTGCCGGCCTGTTTAATACCTGTATTAAATTGCTTGTTTAAAATTGTTTAAAATGTATAGAATACCTTTTGTCTGGCAAAGAAAATTTTCCCTAGAACCTAACCCCCCTATTTACATTAATTCTTATGGGGAAATTGGATTAGCTTAAAATCGTTTTGCTTACAAGTCGTATTTTTCAGGAACATAACTAGAACATTAAGTGAGGAGTTACTGTACTTTGCTAATCCAACCTGAGCTTTGTCCAGAAGATATCTCAAGGTGGTGGCTTGGAAAAATCAAACACAAAACACACATACATGTGTTTTGCTAAATTATCTTAGGAAGTAGAGCAGGCACCTTTGTCACTCAATAAGATTCATTCACTCTTTACATATGTTCCAAATCTACTACTCAGTAGAGAAAAATTTTGATTTTCATGTTTCAACCCAGAGAAAAATCGCTGCACAAGGCTTTATTGCCAAGCTTTCAAGCCCAAAGGATTTAAAGCTGGTCATTATATTGTTAGAGAAAGTTGTGGGGAAAATAAAAGCAGCTTGTTAAGTCAGAAAGAGTAGGCTGTTCCAAGCTCTCATTTTGATCTAGGTGGGAAAACTGTGATGCACTTAAAAATGTAAAAGATTGATGTTTGTGATTAATAGATTTAATACTACAAAACACATCTGTTGAAATTACTCAGCAGTAAACGATCACTAAAGTCAACAATATCCAGATTTTATACCTCCTTCAAAGAATTTTAAAAAGAAACCACTAAAGTACAAGTTACAGAGACTTGTTATATATAAACATATGCATTATTGGCCTGATTTTCTAATGTGCTGTGCACCCACAAATCCCACTGAAGTCCACAGGAGCTGCAGCTTCTCAGCACCTTTGAAAATCAAGCCACATAAATATTAAATATCTACATAGCCACAAACAGAGATATTTTCATAAATACATCCTCATCCATCACACTCCCTTCTCACAAATTAGATTTCACACAAATAAATAATGAAAATGTATATGAAGTAACACATTCAAATATCTTGATTCCTGCAACATACGAAAGTATTTGCTAGATTCTGGTCAGTCTAGAGATATTCCAAATCTTTGCCTGCCTCTTTTGTGAAGCATTATTGCACCACAGTGACACCAGCTGGTATCTCTCGACTTAATGAGCCTGGCCACTCCATCTGACCTGAGTTTGCAGACAGAGGGTCTTTGCTCCAGCTAAGCAGACCTCCTGCTCCCTAAGGATGTCATGCATTATGGCAAAATACAATTAGCTCAGTCTCTGGGCCTGCTATATTAAATATATTTGTATTTATTTTAAAATAATATTTTTATTTTTACTTTTTTTTTAAAATAAACCCCACATAATGGGAGCAAATGTAAGACCACAAGGTTGACTTTAAAATAATTTGTAAATATAATTTAGTTAAATACCCTAAGCTGGAATCTCTACCCGTGTTTGTAACTAGCCTGAGGGGAAGGCATTAAAACAAAAGTAAAAAAAAAAAAAAAATCTCTGCTTTTCAATAGCAAACAGAAATAACGGACAGGTTGAAAAAGAAAATAAGTGGGATTTTGTGTTCTGAAAGAGCCATATACAATGGCTTACTTAGGATAATTCTGTGTTGATGCTGCATGGAAGCATTACTCCTTTTTAACCAAAAGTATCTGCCACTTTTAATGAGAAATGAGCTTTTTAAACAAACACAAATCTTTGCTACCTGTTAATCTTTATTCTCAAATCAGTGTTCATCTACAATAGATATGGAGCATCAGAAGCCTTTCAAGTTAACTAGCAAGGACCTAATGTCTATGATCTGAAGACTTGCACTGCACTGCATAACAAACACTCCATTGAAGGCAGCTCTCTTCTTACAACAGATCTCTGGCCTTTTGACAGAAGGAGCCAATGATAAATTGTGAGAATCTTCTGTCAAGTTTTCAAAAGAGGAGCTCAAGTGACAACTAAGATCTTTCTTCATATGACATTGCATCCTCATTAGAATACTACTGAAGCATATGCAGAGAGGGGTTCCCGGCTGAGTGAAGCGTATGCATAGCTCCTACTGGTCCAGCTAAAGGAGATCTCATTTTGGCTCACCAAGTAGAGGAGCTTTTTACAGACCATGAAGATTTCTGGTTGAAGTCCTGTATGTGGTAATTTGCCCGTTGCATAGCATAGTGACTCCAGACAGTATCTGGGGGATCATGTTAATGGGTTATATCTGCTCTACAAGCAACTAACATCCTCTTTTGGAATCCAAACCTTTAAAGCTAAATTCTGCCCTTGCATACACCTATTTAAGTCAACTGGGTAGAACGAGTGTGATGGCACACTTTGGCCCATGGGTAAATCCTGGCCCCATGGCTGCAAAAGCTCCCCTGAAATAAGAAGGGATATGATTCTTCTACACAAAGGGAAGAGGGCAGGTTTTGGGGAGGCAGGGCGCACACACGCCTTTCAGAGTGTGAAGCTGAACTGCCCCCTTTGTGGGGGTTGATGAAGGACAGGGCGTAGGTGGGCCAACAGCTTCGTGCTGCGGTGGAGTTCCTCCTATCCTCCCCCTTGGACAGGGGAGGTTCAAAATAACTGCCCATGAAGCCTACTCTAACCATGGGTCTAGAATATGCTTCATGAAGCTGCACCACAGTCACCTGTGTGGCTCCCACCAACACCTAGACAGGTTACTTGAGACCAACCCTTCACGTATAATTAGAGTAAATGGTGGCTGACCGTTTCAGTCTCACTAACTCCATTCCCGAGTCATCAAAACCCTAAGCCAGGCCTGCACAACATGCGGCCCATCTGGGAAAACTGTGCGGCCCGCGGGGGTGTGTGGGGGGGGAGGGGAGTAGGTGGGCTCACTGTGCAGCCCAAAATCTAGGACTGTGTCCGTTGGTCCTTTTTGCTGCTTGTCTCTGGGCTGGGGGTTGTCCCAATGCTGCAAAGAGGGTGTTCCCAAAGGAAGGTGCTTGCTTCTAACCCCTGAGGCCGTCAGTATGTCTGGCTCTTCTCTAGTCAGCCCACTTGACAAGTTTGATTGTCCTTGGTCTGGTTCCCATCCCCTCTCCAAGGGTTGCAGCTGTCTGGAGGTGCCCGCCTTCCACGCCTTCCTCATTCACACCTCATTCATTCAACAGGGCAATTGAATACAAAGTCGGGGGAAGATCTTATTCTATTTCTAGCAAAAAGACATTTTTCTTTTACCTTAATTATACTACCTTAAGGGCCCGCTATAACGTATTACCAAGGTTCAATACAAAGTCATATAAAAGTTATACAAAAATGCATAATGCAGAGATTTATCTACAACTGCATTGATTGACTGTTGTGTGAAGTAATATAGTGACCCCTAGGGGGGTGAAGAGGGGTGTGATGGTGGAGCCGAGCAGGAAGGGGGCAGGTTCTATTTTACTGCTGTGATCTGGTCACCCTATGCGCACTGTTTCTTTCCCCCTCTGCAGGCTTCCACACCCCAGCGCTGGGGAAGGAGGGGTTGTTTCCTCAGGGCAGGCAGCACTGGGGGAGAGTGTTTCCCCCGGGGCCAGGGGGTTTCGGCCCTCAGCTGTTTTCTTTGGAGTAATATGGCCCTCGCCGCTTTACGAGTTGTGCAGGCCTGCCCTAAGCCATCATGAGTGGTACAAAGGCTGCTGACAGACTCTTTATGACAAAAATGGCTGGCTGATCCCCATCTAAAAAACACTGGTGACCAGGACAAGCATGGTCTAAACTCCTAAATAAATAAATAAAATAAAAAAGCCAGATCCTACCCAGGATGTCAGTGTCCAATTCACAGCTGGAACTGTATGCCCACCATCATTCTGCCATTACTTTCCTAGGAAAGCAGACATTTGAGACGGGACAGGAATTGGTGAACAATCAGGCCCAAGAGACAGTCCTTGACAAAAGAGTAGACTTCCTAAACGTTTAAGAATGGTCAGTAGCCTCCTCTCGCCAAGTGAGGCATTGATAGTGCCTATCGATAATCAGAGCCAAATCACTGCATTAAAGTCACCAGGTTAGGCAAGGGTCAAAACTGCAGGTGATTGGCGTCAGCAAATCTAGACAACTATGGACATCATTAGAAACCATGCTGAACTCAACCAAGAGGAGACACAGCCCAACAGAGACCCCAAAGCACAGTCAAAAAGTCTTCCCAGACCAGCAGGAAGTTTATCTACTGTAGGGAACACATTACTGAAATCAAATCAAGGAACCACGTTATGAATATGTTATAAGAAGGGGATGTTTGGCGATTCCTCAACGTTCTGTTAATGGAGAGGATTTTTCTCTCCATTTGTTTAATAAAGGCCTAAACCGTGGGGAAAGGGAACTGGCTAGCCGGCCGTCTGTATTAGAACAGCACTTATTTAACTGAGAGGTTAAGTCCCCTTTTGTTTTTATGTTTTTCTTTTTTGTTGCAGGTTTGAACTGTGCAATTTGTTTTAATAGTTCTTGTCTCTTTCCCTAGGCCTCAGTCACGTGACTGTAATAGGGAGTAGATATATAATGGGGAAAGGCCAGGGAATCATTTTACTTTTTCAAAAATTGAGAGGGTATAACAAGAAAATCAGCGTTGGAATATATATGTTCACTTAGTTTCTCCGTGAAGAGAAGAAAAGGCAAATGTCTTGCTCATTTCCAACACACAACCATTTAAATACTCTTTCCACACATCCTTTTTCTCTCCACTGGCAATCACTCCATTTGATAAAAATCTCTCTCATCTGAGTTTACATCAGAAAATTAAAGGAAATAAGAGAAACTTTGGTTTTAATAGCTCTCTCCCTAATTCTGCCCCATAATGGAGACTAACAGTACTAATAAAATAGTCTATTGGAATGTTAATGGACTTAACCCAGTAAAGGGAAATGGAAAATAAAAGATATTAAATAACATTAAAAAATTAATTTCAGATATTGCAGGTATACAAGAAATTCATCTCTCCATAGAAGAGTCAAGCTAAACTAAACAAGGTTTGGGTTGGAGATCTATCTTCTGCAGGTTTTTTGTGTGTTTTTGTGTGTGTTTTGGGGGGGGGGGGACAAAAAATGGTTGCCTAATTTGTAAAATCTTCCCATGTCAAGTAAAGCAGTCCTGATCTATCTAATAGACATAGACATAGACATGTTTCAGGAACTGTAAATGGGTAATAAACTAGATATATATGCAACCAACTAAATAAAAAACAGAATTCACTAATAATCTTTTGCTAGATCCTGCCCCACATGTCAAAGATATTTTATTTGTACTAGCGGATTTTACTTAGGTTCCAAACCTAAAGCTAGAGAGACGTTCTGATTTAAAACACCCAACATGTATTGAGAGGAAAAACATGAAAAGAGATACCAATGCAATCACTGACAGGCAGGTAGTGGATATATGTAGAAAGCTATACCCTGAAGAAAAAAAATTTTGTTCAAAAAATGTTGACCAGCTCCAGTATTAAGTTCGCCCCATAGCACGGACACTTAGGAATAGCCAATATCAAAAGTGACTGCAAAAACACACAAGTTTCTAAAAATCTTATCTCTAGCAGGGAGAAGTATGATAGTCAAAGCCTGAGTCACCCCATTTGTAATGACTGGCATGTGATGGAAATGGAGGTTTATCCTTATTGTTTTCAAAACAAGCTAAAGAATTTTAAATCTATGTGTATTAGGGCAGTTTGAAATTTTTCCTTTGAAAATTGGGGTTTCAACTACACAAAACCTTGAGTGAAAAGTGTCCGCTTTCCACATAAAAAATTTAATAGGTTGTTAAAAAAATGAATGCCCCCAAATTGAAATTTTGGTTAAAAACCTGACATATTTCAACTCAGAAATGTACCTCATGGGAGTTGTAGTTCAATTCCTCATGTCCCCATTCTCCTCTATGGGCCAGGCTACCCAGCTAGGCTATCAAGAGGAGAGAAGGTGGTGCATCATAGAAGATGACAGAAGAGCCCGGCCCAAGAACAAGAATGGGAATATAGGGCACCCAAACTACAATTCCAATGAGGCACCAGGAGAGCATTTCCTAATTGAAATATTTTAGTTCTCAGCCAAAATATTTTGATGTTTGATTTTTTTCCTGCAAAGTAAAAAACGTCTATGGAAAATCCCTATTTTCTGACCAGCACTAGTGTGGACTCCTTAAATTACTTACCAGAGTATCCTCCACCCCTGCAGAAGAAAAAAATAAGTGAAAAATGGAAATATGGACAATTTAAACTAAAATTGGACTAATTTTAATTTAGTTTTTTTTGGAAAACAAACAAACAAAACAAAACAAAACAAACAAAAACCTTCCCAGTATCAAATGTCTGTGAAATAGAGTGGAGGATTGTTCTTCAGCTGTCAGCATGTTTCCTAATGTACAATACCAATACTGAATATTATGGAAGTGCTGGTCAGGACTCCACAATTAAGTCTGAGTTCTGTTTTGCGCCTGAGGCAGAGGCTCAACCTCTTTGTACCGTGTGAAAAATACAGCACATTCACAGAATTCACATATTCATAAGCACAGAATCAATGTTATAAGAATTTACAAGTAAATAACATAGTGACATCATTCAATAGAAAATGACTATGATTAAGGCATTTTAGTATTTGTGGTATCAGATTAGAGGAAACTGATTTGCAAAGACATAATATGTTTTTCATTTTCTTTCCCCTCATGGCTTTCCCTCAGGGCTGAGTTAAAGTTGTTCAGGTAGTTTAATTATGCACGTCTTACCTTAATGTGTTTGGATTTCTTTTAAGTGTAACCTTAACTCTGAATTTCTTAGGTTTGTTTAATCTGTGGCATTGGGATAATTACAGCACACTTATAATGCTTTTTACCCTTAAGTTACTCATACATACTCTCAACCTTATTAATGTAATTTTAATGTATCTGTATTAATGTAATTGTTTTGTCTAGGATCAAGACATGGAATACGATTTGTTAATTTTATTATTAAATTTCCTAGTGAGTGGCTCTGTTACTTGGTGTACTGATTTTTTTATTATGTAATCTCTGACAAATACGAAGCAGGGATGCTAGGACAAAAGAAAATAAAAACACCCAGGATTAATGCATAAATGGTATATATCTTGTAAATATATACTATTTGTCTTATTTTTATAAGATACGCAAAAAAGAGAGCTGAGAGTTAATTTTTAATGTCTCTCTGATGTAGTTAGAAAAGTTCCCACTGCCCACACATGAACACACATATGCACTAACAACTTCTGACAAACTCCTATCAGTATTTTTGTGCAATTGTTACACCAGTCAAAATGTGATCAGTTAATCATATTTATCATGGACAGTAATTTTGAAAAAGTGTAAGACTAATTAAAATACATAATCATACAATCTGATTAGCTTTTTAAATTACTTAATAAAAAGAAAATATTCACTGAGCTTGTCAAAGTTAATAAAAATTAGGTAATTCACAATTAAGGCTCATCACAGTGCCTCTCTAACTACTTCCTTAATGCACCCCGGAGTGCCTAGGCATTGGAGGCCAACTCTGAGTATTAATTTCCTTACTTTTATTAACTTCTGCGATAACCTTCATGTTTTGTTGCTGTTTTGTTAGAAAAGGCTGTTCATTTAGTTGAGCGATAGCTAGCTATCTCTCAAAGTATCTCCTTGAAACTTCTTCAGATTTGGCTGATTAAAAATCTGCCAGTAGAATCACCTTTTTATTTAATCTATTTATTATTATTATTTATTTATTTATGGGGTGTTTTAAAAAAAAAAGGCTTGTTCCATTATTTGTCAGTCCCTCTCACAGGTAGGCTGGGGAAAGAAATCAGTCTCAGAATAAAACACATGCCATTTCAATCAGTGTATAAACCACAAGCAAACTGGCAGTGTTGAAAATAAGCAAACCAGTGAAGATTGCTAGCAACATAATTTAACTACAGTGGTCTTGGGATACTGAGTAAGTTGAATCAAAAAGCAGCACAGAGGTATAAGGGGAAGTGGGCAGAGAGAATTAGCCTGAGAGGGCACAGCATAGGTGGTGCTGGGGCACACCAAAGGTGAGAGAAGTGGGAGTAAAATAAAATAGTGGCTTTTCTCAAGAGGAATTTGGCTCTCAGGAGGAACAGAAAGGACTGTGACAGCCACAAAAGTGATTGAGAAGCCTTGACAAAGGAATGGGAGGGCCTGGCACCACAGAAAGGGAGAGAAAAGGCAGAAAATCTGCAGAAGTACCCAGATGCAAAGAGAAGAACTTTGTCCAGCAACCTGCAAATGCCAGTGAGAATCATCAAGGGATCTAACCATGGGAAAGCAGTCCAGAGTAGTTAATGGTGCAGTAAGTGAGAGTGTGTTAATTTTTTTATATTGCACATTACATTTCCATCTGAGAAAATAAAAGTGGAAATTCCAAACGTGATCTCATGGGCAAACTGCAGTCTCCCCTGGAAGAAAAAAAAACCCTTTACATTTTATCAAAACCCTCAAACTGACTGTTTTAATTATAAAATGTAGGGTACTAAAATGTGTGTGTGTGGGGGGGGGGGGATTAGAAGTTACTGTGAAGCTTTCTACTTCTTTAGTGGCAGAACAGAGCACTGCACACTTACAGCTCTGGAAATCAATTTTTCCAACTTCTGGATGTGATTCTCCTCTGAAACGTTTATATACAAACTGGGATTCTATAATGTAATACTTGGCGATTGGATTCACAGCTCTGTTTTATTCATTTTTGGTTCTCTCTCCCTCCTCCTCCCTTTCTCCCTTCATTTTTACCTTTCCATCTTCCTCACCTGATTCCCCAGAGTGAACAGATCAGTTGGAGAAGTTTAACTGACTAACGACAATAGAAACAATCTCTATTCATCCACAGGCCAGTCAGATCAGAAACAGCCATAGTGAAATCTATTCATACTCCCCCACATGTGACCTCAGCCCTGGGACTAAGGGAACCACCCTTTCTACTGGGGAAAGGATCGGACGAGGTCTCCATGTTAGCTCAAGTGCTTGGTATTGCCTCAGTTTCAAAAGAACAATTGCCAAATTCTGACACATTAACATTGTACAGAAACTGAGCAAACATCAAATTTATTTCACTGGGGGCTGAAACCATCATCTCAAAACTGAAAGGCCAGTAAAAAGTTCAGTTTCCAGTTCAGGTGGGACAACTGAAAATAGTTTAAAGGAAGATGCTGGTTAGTTTTTCCACTTTAGGAAACCTGCCCCTTATCCTATCCTTCTCACCTGATGGGTGAAGAATACTGAGGTGCTTATTGCAAATAACTAACGGTGCTGTTCTCAGCCTGGACATCCTTCATGGAATTGTCCAAAAGCGGCAAATAGGGGTGGGATGAAATATTTTGCAAAGTGCTTTCAACAAATGGAAACAATCTGAAGAGAAACTTAGCGATTCTGAAAAAATGGCCTACTCCAGGGGAAACCACACTTAAGCCACCCTGCTAACAATGCACTTCAGTGTTAAACAGCTCGCAGTGCCATGCTTTCAATTTAGAAGCAATGAAGGTATGCATTTAACAGCCGCCTGTGGAAAGAGGTTAAAAAAGGGGAAGATACAAAATGATTTAAGCAAGTAAAAAACATTATGTGCAGCTATATGACTCCTTTTCCTTTGTACACAGTTCACTATTACAGATTACATTTGCAAAGTATAGCTTTTGATAAAGTGTAGCAAAAAGCAACCTAATAGCATAATTTTCTTCATATGTACTTTACTTTTGAGTCTTCCTATGGGGATCTAGTAGAGGTGTTTTTTTATTATAAAAATAAAAAAAACCCACTTCCTACGTATTTGTAAAACTGGGTAAACTTAAGAGAGAACAACTTTTAAACAGCTAACATGATTTACTCTAACTTGTGGAGCAAAAATTTGTAAGTAAAACTTAACAGAACAGAGTGAGTGACATCTCACACTATGAATTCAGTACTATAGAAAACTCAGTGGACTGAAAATATGTGTTGCATTCTCCCTCCACTGCTGCCTGTGTGCGGGCTTCAAAACAGCACCTCTTTTTGCTGAAGATAGAATTTGCTCATGTGGTTTTGTTTAAAGCTTGCTATGTGTGTGTTTGTTTCTTTCCATGGCATAAAAAGGACCATGCAACCTAGCCTTTGAACAAATTACAATTAGCTGTTTTAATCAGTCCTTAATGGTCTAACTCTCCTGAGTGACAGTGAGGTAGAAAAAGCTACACAAGAGAAATATTAGCGACAATGTCAATTTATCCAAAAACAAAAGGCATTTTCTAAAAACCATGATCAAAACCAGGCTCAGACCACAGAGATCTAGAGAGAAAAAATTCCATCCTTATTTGTACTCAGCATTGTCACTTTGAACTGCATTGTTCTCTTGACTTTTGTTCTAATTACACCAACATTTAGAGGACTCTAGTCTACAAAAGGGGCTTTTTCCAAAGGAAACAGGTAATTCTAATAGCCACCATGTTGGCTTCTTCCCTTCTCCACCCACCACCATTTTACCGTCTCTCTTCTTTCTTCCTGCTCACCTCTACCCAAAATCAAATAATCAATCTATAAATGCTGGGCATATCCAGACACCCAAGGGGTAAGCCAAGATCTCTCCTGGAGGAAGTACCATAGTGATCTCAATGACTATCTGAGTTGTTTGTTGGTACTAGGGAATAATATTTCCCTAGGGCCTTTTCTGAATGGAGTCTACCACCTGGGTTAAGTCATTATTACAATCAAGCAGGAAAAAAAGGGGGATGGAGAAAAAAATAAAAAAATCTACAGCAAGCATCATTAAAGCTCATCAAAAGTGCATTAGAGAACACCTGATAATATACTCTGAGCATTAATGATCCTTATGAACCATATTAATGCAGATGTTATCTGAATTCATGGAAACTAAATTTTCTACTCACATATATTTCTCTAAGTGCTATCAGTGGCCAACATTTCCATCTGCCTCTGATATTTAGAAACAAATAGATAAGACAAGGCATTTTATTCTGATATGTGCTGCTGACCACAAATCTCAAACAGGTACTCTGAATTCATGATGCTTGTTGATATCTGAATGGATATATGTTGTGGTTAAAATGGACAATGTTAAGCCAATATTAATAGCAGGTTTGCAATTGTATTGGCCTAAACTGGGCTATTATCACTATTAGGATGACTATTTATGGGCAGACTTCATCTCTGATGCTTGGCAGGAATTTTCCTTGCAACCTTTTCCCTCTTGTTTGGTGCACTGGAGGAGAAAGGGTGCATGTTACTTGAGGGAAAAGTACAGAATTGATAGTGCATTTCTGTTATAAGGTACTAAATGCCAGGTTATATAACAAGCAGCTTAGTTGTCTGAAGAGTCTAATACTTCAACCAATAACTGAAATGGAGGTCAAAAAATTAATTCTAGACACTGCCTAAGTCCTATGTTCCTCCTTAACAGAAACTGCAAATCATGTCAGGTTCTGCATAAATAGGTTTTGTGGGGGTATTAGAGGGTGAATTACTGTCATCTAGATACTAGCGCTTAGTAAAGCAGGGACTATCAAACTCATTTGGCCAATATCCAGTGTGAACTGCTGCTCTCAAAGTAAAAAGGTCACCCAACCAAAAATTCCTCATAACATCCCCACATTCTTACAAAGGGACATCCCGGGACAATGCGGTTTTGTTTGTTTTTCCAATATGGCAAGTGAGGTGAAATCCTTTTCCTAAACAAGTAGCTGTTAATTTTTGCATTATCTTAGAATGGCGTATAGAATGTGGGAAGCAGGAATTATCTTTAGTGCTGCTGAGAGGCCAGGCATATTTCAGGCAACCTCACAGAGCCTGCTTCTATACCATATGGGATATAAACCCACAAACTATGAAAGAACCCAATTCAGTTTTGTTTTCTCAAGTGACATCTATTATCCCTTATCTCTGAGAAAAAAAGAACTGTAGAGGGATAGATGGAGGGATACAGAGGCCACACTAGACCAAGGGTTCTCAACCAGGGGTACATGTACCCCTGGGGGTTAGGGTTGCCAGGATTCCGGCTTTCGACCGGAACACCCAATCGAAAAGGGACCCTGGCAGCTCCGGTCAGCACCACTGACCAGGCCGTTGAAAGTCCAGTCGGCAGTGCAGTTGGGCTAAGGCAGGCTCCCTGCCTGCCGTGGCTCCACGGGGCTCCTGGAAGCAGTAGCATATCCCCCTTCCGGCTCCTTCGCATAGGGGCATCCAGGGGGCTCCAGACACTGCCCTCACCCCAAGTGCCAGCTCCACAGCTCCCACTGGCCCCACGGCCAATTAGAGCTGCGGGGGTGGCACCTGTGCCCGCGACAGCACACAGAGCTGCCTGGCCGCACAGGAGCCGGAGGGGGGACATGCCACTGCTCCTGGGAGAGCTGCCAGGAGCTTGCACCCCTGACCCTCTCCCATGCCCCAATCCTCTGTCCCAGCCCGGAGCACACTTCTACACCCCAAACCCCTCACCCCCAGCCCAGAGTCTGCACTTCTAGCCAGAACCCTCACACCCCAACTCCCTGTCCCAGCCCAGAACCCCCTCCCGCACTTTGAGCCCCTCAGCCCCACCCCGGGGCCCCTTCCTGCACCCCAAACACCTCATCCCTGGCCCCACCTCAGAGCCCGCACCCCCAGCTGGAGCCCTCACCCTCTCCCACACCTTAATCCCCTAAACCAGCCCGGTGAAAATGCGTGAGTGAGTGTGGGGATAGCGAGTGACAGAGGGAGGAGGGATGGAGTGAGAGGGGGCGGGGTCTTGGAGAAGGGGTGGGACCTCAGATGAGGGGCAGGGCAGAAGTGGGGCAAGGATGTTCAGTTTTGTGCGAGTAGAAAGTTAGCAACCCTACTGGGGGTACACAGAGGCCTTCCGGGGGTACATCAACTCATCTAGATATCTGTCTAGTTTTACAACAGGCTACACAAAAAGCAGTAGCTAAGTCAGTACAAATTAAAATGTCATACAATGACTTGTTTATACTGCTCTACATACTATACATTGAAATGTAAGTACAATATTTATAATTCTATGGTAAAAATGAGAAAGTAAGCAATTTTTCAGTAATAGTGTGCTGTAACACTTTTGTATTTTTATGCCTGATTTTGTAAGCAAGTAGTTTTTTATTGAGGTGAAACTTGGGCGTATGCAAGACAAATCAGCCTCCTGAAATGAATGCAGTAGTCTGGAAAGGTTGAGAGCTACTGCACTAGACCAACATGGCAGATTCTGCTTTTGGTTGTGTAAGGAAGCATTGTCACATATATAGGAATTAAAAACAATGTTTTGTGCACAACTTTATATTTTACAGAATCTCAAACAGCAATGTATGGACCTCCCTCTAGATATCTAGAAATAAAACACTATGGATAATAAATAAGGCAACCTTTGCTGACTTCCCAAACTACTTCTCCACCAAATTGTTCAACACAATGAAAATATTTCAAAAGTAAACTTTAAAAAAATTCAGTCTGGGCAAGTCTTCAGAATTCCTCCCCCCGCCCATACCACTCCCTTGACTAGCACAGCAATTCTCATTCAGTAGATTCTGATACAGATGTTCTCTTCCTGTTTTTCAACAAATATGGATGGTCTTATTCTGAAGGGTTAAATACAAATACCGAAAGTGATAAATTGGATTTTCTAACTGAGTATATAGAAAATTCTGGTCATATAAAATTTATTTCTAGATACCCTTCAACAGTACTGAACACACAATCCAGCACCACACCATCCTAAATACACTGCCAGGTAACCAGAATGGAAACAAGACAAAAGGCCTGTTGGAATCTATTGAGAAGATCCTCTGGCACACGGGGATAATTAATTTTAATAAGAAATATTGTGTAATGAGTACACTGGGAAAGCAATGGAGAACAAGCAATGAAGAACAAGCCACAGTTTGAGACATTAAAATCTGGATAGCTGAGCATTCTTCTTCAGCCTGTTCTTTATCCCTCCCTGAACTTCGAAGATGAACCTCACGTACATTAATTCATTCTTCATGGGGACATTTTGTTAACATTGCTATCCAATAAGAGCACAGGAAACACCAAAAGTCTACCATGCTGAATGCTACAGCATGGATAATTAGTTTATTACATCAGTGCTTTTAAAGTAGTATCCAAAAAGAAACATCAAAGGGGACGCCACAGGCAAAGTTCGGCATCTCATAGACTCATAGACTTTAAGGTCAGAAGGGACAATTCTGATCATCTAGTGTGACCTCCTGCACAATGCAGGCCACAGAATCTCACCCACCCACTCCTGCAATAATCCTCTCTCTCACCTATGTCTCAGCTACTGAAGTCCTCAAATCATGGTTTAAAGACTTCAAGCTACAGAGAATCTTCCAGCAAGTGACCCGTGCCCCATGCTGCAGAGGAAGGTGAAAAACCTCCAGGGCCTCTGCCAATCTACCCTGGAGGAAAATTCCTTCTCGACCCCAAATATGGCGATCAGCTGAACCCTGAGCATGTGGACAAGACTCACCAGCCAGACACCCAGGAAAAAGTTCTCTGTAGTAACTTCTAACATCCTATCACTGACCATTGGTCCTATTTACCACTGATGGCAATTAATTGACCTTTGACTAAGATCATGTTATCCCATCAAACCATCCCCTCCATAAACTTATCTATCTTAATCTTGAAGCCAGATAGGTCTTTTGCCTCCATTGCTTCCCTTGGAAGGCTGTTCCAGAACTTCACTCCTCTGATGGTTAGAAACCTTTGTCTAATTGCAAGTCTAAACTTCCTGATGGCCAGTTTATATCCATTTGTTCTTGCATCAAGACTCTAGGGAGAGCCCCCTACCCTACTTACTCTGACAGCAGGAAAGAAAAGTCAGAAACATCTGTTGGGAGGCCAGAGGTTAGGGAGGTCTAGGTCAGCATAGACTAGTGCAGGATGTGGGTGTTTGCAACAGATTGCAAGAGTCTCCACTAAAAACAAAATAAACTCCAAACAGTACTAAACGTGTACGTGTGAGCATTCCTGGATTTCCTGCATACAAACCAGCATAGACCCTCGTTAAAAACATGTCACAGACAGCATAAAGTGCAAGTACTCACACAGAGTACGACAAAATATATCCTGAACCAGAAAACTGGTTGTGTCAGTTGCAAAAGGACTCAGAGTGAATTTTGAGCTTCGTGCTATGTAAACCATTCAGTCTTTTTGGAGTTCATTTCTGGCTAAGGAGTGATTTGGAAAGATGGATTCTTTCATGAAAGGGGCAGTGATATAAAAATGAGATGTACTGCTTATGAAGAAGCAGGAGCACGTGCCGAATAACCCACAATAAGGACATTTGACTTCTTTTGCAAATCCAAACCAAATAGTTTCAGATGTAACAATTTCAGTAGACATATGAAAAAGAAAGGACAGTACAAACGTTCTTAACTGTTGTTCTTGAAAGATAGATATTTTGTTTATCATAATTCTGCAACTACACAGAGGAGTAAAAGAGATAGTGCAAGATGCAACCATTGAAGGAAGCCATCCATTACGATTAGCTTGTAGTCTGTTTGTCTTCTCTAGAAAATGGTAACATCAAGAGGCAGCTCTGTATTTCCTCACAGTTGCACGCCACTAATACTAGGATTTACTGCTGTGTTGAGGGAGCCATTTGGAGCCACAGTGCTCCTCTTTCCGGTCCCCTTTTTCTATAAAAGCTATGACATTTACAGGGCAGTTCCTCTTAAGATACACATCTACAAACATCTGGTGAGTCAAGATACAGAGGCTCCCAGCACATCTATAGTTTCTAAAGCTGAACCGATGATAGTGCTAAGATTCAAACCATCAAGCATTTCCTGAATAAGAGGCTAGATAGCATTTTGGGGTACAATATTTAAATAGAGCCAAATTGACTGCACTTATAAATGAGAACCAAATTCTTCTCAAGCAAATTTCAGATATGATCAACTACGTATGGCAGGTGAAACAAATGTAAGTACAAAATTCTATGTATTAGAATACATCCTACATATCAGTCAGGAATATTTACTATTATAGCTCATAATATAATGAAAGTATTCTGCTGAAGAGAATCAGTCTTTCACAGCTTTGATTATGAAAGTTCAATGGCAATGAAGAGAACACTCAAAAACAGAAACTGACATACTTCCATGAGATTCCCCTTTACAAGATGTGCACACACAGTTTTAGCAGGCAAGCTATCAGTTATTTGCACCTACAAGCTCTGATGATAATTGCAACCCTCTTGACACTTGTGTTGAAAGGTAGTTTTACCAACAAGAGAGTCTGATAAATATTCAACGAGACTGCATTAAATAATTCTGTTTACCTTGAAGGCACCACTTATAAAGTGTTTTAAAATATTTGTGTGTGTTAAAGAGAAGGGGTAGGAAACGCTTCCTCTTTAGAGATGAAATATCTGTATAAGTGCTTTAATCAATAAAACTTTTTATTTTTCAAGTTTAGTGAAAGAATGCCCTATATGCAAAATGTTGATCCCACATTACAAAATAATTACATGATAATTACATGAGCATTAAGATGTCTACCCCCTGAGTAAAGCCACTGCACCCAACTGCTAACTGAGGCAGGCCTGGAATGTTTCAGCTTATTAAGGAAAATTCCAGCATTGAGCAAAACCTCCAGCTGAAGCAGATTTCCACTCTTTTACTCCTCTGATTTCTAATTAAAAATTAAAACATGTTCCATTCTTTGGAAGCCCAATTATACTTGAGCATCAGCCTGAAAACAAACTTTTCTTAGTGGCTAAGCTACTTCTCATTATTTAATGGGGAAGCAGTGGTCTTTTTCTACACAATTTCACAGGCACAATTCATTTGTTTCTTTTTATTTTACAATGGATACTGTAATCCATCCTGAACAGTAAAAATGTTACATTTGCCCAGCTAATTACTATGTTGGCAGTGTGGGTTAGTGACCCTCTGATTTCTCCTAGCCACTGCCGCTCCTGCTCCAAATCATTACTTAGGGCTCAAACACACAGTCAATAATATTTCCGGAATCTTTTCATTCTGATGTTGCATCTTTTCTCCTGCCTAATGAAGACAGTACTTACCCAAAAGAATGGGAGGATTTTTGTGGGGAAGGGCCAAGGAGAAGTGAGTCACATTTAATCTTATTCCAATTCAATCCATAAATTTTCTCCACTAATTTAACAACAAAGAATTATATGAATTCTGGGAAGATGTAGAACCAAATTATTCCCCTAAGCGTTTTGAAGAAGTGATGATACAGGATCTCTCTTACCCCATGTGTAACTAGGAATAAAAATGAGAGAAAATAGATAAAATAAATGCTCTCCTCACTCACCATTCAATACTGCTGAAACTTTACCTAGAAAACTCTTTTTGGTGCTAAGGTGTCCATGGAGAGAATTTAGAGGAGAACAACAAAAATGATTAAGGAGCTGGATAGACTAATGTATGAGGAACAGTTAAAAGAGCTATTTATATGTATCTTGGTTAAAGAGTAGCTAAGGGTAGTCTGATAACAGTGTACAAGGGCTTAAAGGGAGAGGAATTGTTTGGGGGTAGAACTAGGAATAATGGGATGAAGTTAGCAAAGAAAATTTTAAAATAAGCATCACTAAACCATTCCTAATAGCAACAGACTGGGATATATTTCCAATGGGAAGTTGTAGCAGCATCATCATCTGAGTCATTTTAAACTGGAATGGACAAAGCACTGAGAACAGACACTGCAGAGGATAATGTGTGTTTTCTTCTGTTTTTTCTAACCTATATCTAATTCACTGGCTAATGAACACTATGGAGAAAGAATATCTTTGCTAAAAGTTCAAAACACCAGCTCCTTCAATTAAAGGGCTAAGAACCCACAATATGCACCTCTGAGACAGAAGGTTCTTCAGCAAAACCACACAATATTAAATGTACAGCAAACATTTTGGGGTAAATGTTTGCTGTAATCATGTGATTAACACCATAGAGCCCCACGTGAGTGGTATGAACAAGATGTAATCTTTAAGGCCTTGTTTACACTAGCAAATGTCTTGGCTGTAATTTATAGCATCCACCATTGGTCCTGCCATTTGAGGTTAATTATGGCTACGAAGTTTGCTAGCGCAAATGTGGCCTAAGTTTTTCTTATATTGTGAGGTATTTTTTGTAGAAAGGACCATCTTTGCGGTCTCTCTTTGTACAGCATCTAGCACAATGGTGTTCTGGTCCATGCGTGGAGCTCCCATAAATGCTAATCAAAATACACACACATAATAATGATGAATGTAAAATACTACAGCTGGTTTTCAAATGTCAACTCAGCAGTCTTAAATTTGTTTAAAAAGGAAAACAAAGATAAGAAGAAGGCCTATCCCTTTGCAGACTAAAACCTTGCTTCATTTGTAAATATGAAGTCACTTTTATATTACAGGAAACCAAGTGTTAAAAAGCAAATGTACCTCAGCATTTAAGTGATCACAGTGCACAAATAAATCAAAAGAGCTGAAATGTTACAAGTAATTAACTTGATGCTCCTCTTACTTATACTGGTTTAAGTTAGGAACAATGCGATTCCATTAAGTCAGTGGACATACAGAGGTGTAAAAATGGTATAAATTAGCAGAGAACAAAGGCCAATGTAACAAAAAGAGTCACTTCCCGGTGGTATACAGAGCTCCAAACCAGAGAAGAGACTTTATGGTCAGTTCATGGAACAGGAAGTCATGAGTAGTTCCAGCTCTATAACTATTGTGGCACTAGCACACAGTCTTAGAATACTGAACGCCATCAGTCCTCTGACCAGATCACAAGAGAAACTGGTTCAGAGTGCAGCACAACCGGAGAATCTTTGTTTGAAATACCTCTTCATATTCAGTTTTGCACGGCCACTACTCACACAGATGGCCATACATCTGACCTGTAGGTAGATAAAGCATTTCACACAGCCATCTGTCCATCATCTTTTCCATGCATGAGACTACACACAGCCTCAAGCTAACACAGCTGGGTCTCCAGATGCTGGATTAGGGAAAACTGAAAAGGTTTTTTTCCAAGAATAACAGAGTTCTCCTTTCCCCAGCCTCTACACTCATGCAACATGGAGTAATTTGTCAGGCTTGATGGGGTTTTTTTTATTCCCTGCAACGCAACCATTAAGATCAGTTTACTCTACTGTATGTTAGCCTCTGTCTGCACACTACAGACTTCTGCTGGCACAGCTACATCAGTCAGATATGTGAAGAGGTGTGATCCCGGACCCACCTAGCTATGCTGGCAGAAGTCCCCAGTGTAGATATAGCTATACTGACAAAACAGTACTTTTACTGCTATAGCTTGTTTCATTCATAAGAGATGGTTTTCCTATACTGATGCACAGCACACCTTTGCCTGTACAGCTGCATCCACACTGGGAGTGTTTTGCCAGTATAAAAGAATCATAGAAACGTAGGGCAGGAAGGGACCTTGAGACGTCATCAAGTCCAGCCCCCTTGCACTGAGGCAGAACCAAGTAAATCTAGACCATCCTGACAGGTCCTGTTCTTAAAAGCCTGTCCAATGATGGGGATTCCACAACCTCTCTTGGAAGCCTATTCCAGACCTTAACTACCCTTACAGTTAAAAAGTGTTTCCTATTATCTAACCTAAATCTCCCTTGCTGCAGAGGAAGCCCATTACTTCTTGTCCTACCTTCAGCCAACATGGAGAACAACTGATCACTTTAACATATTTGAAGACTATTATCAGGTCCTGCCCTCCCCCCTCCTCCCCATCTTCTTTTCTCAAGACTAAACATGCCCAGTTTTTTTAACCTTTCCTCATAGGTCAGGTTTTGTAAACCTTTTCTCATTTTGTTGCTCTCCTCCAGACTCTTTCGAGATTGTCCACATTATTCCTGAAGTGTGGCGCCTTCAGGAATTACTTGTGTCTTACATACAACATTCCTATTAATATACCCCAGAAAGATATTAGCCTTTTTTGCAACTGACATGCCAGTATTCATATACACGTGGCCTTAGATTTCATTCTGCCAAATTCTGTCATTTAATGTTTTGGATGGAAGTTATAAAAAGGGAATTGGAGAGAAATTACAGTAGAAAACATGCTCTAGGGTTTCCAAGCAACCATCATTTTAAAACAGTTTTTTTTATTTTGACCAGACTATTTAGCCAGACAGCCAGAATGAGCATAGGAACCCTACAAAACATTCAACGCCTCACAAGCCTAAAGAATCAGTGATAAAGACGATGGTATAAATTTTTCCCACCTCATTTAAACCAATCCATCTTCCAACTGACTAAATAGGAGATAATTTTAACAAGGAGTTGCTAACTACTACTAGAAGATGAGGCAGTGCAGTCCAGTGTCTCATATAAAAAGGACCGGTGGATGGCTTAGACAGAAAACCTGTATTCTATTCTCAGCTCTGCCAATGATTTGTTGCATGAATTGAGCAAATCACTTAGCCTCTCTGTGTCTCAGTTTCCCCACCTGTAAAATGGGAATAAATTATACTTAGCCTTCTTTGCAAAGAGCTTTGAAGTCTGTGGATGAAAAGTGCTCTATAAGCACATAAGAATTGCCATCCTGGGTCAGACCAGTGATCCATACAGACCAGTATCCTGTCTTCTGACAGTGGCAAGTGCCAGATGCTTCAGAGGGAATGAACAGAGCAGGGTAAATATAGTTATCTATCCCCTGTCATCCAATCCCAGCTTCTGGCAGTTAGAGGTTTAGGAACACCCAGAGAATGGGGTGCATCCCTGACCATCCTGGCTAATAGCTACTGATGGACCTAATCTCCATGAATTTACTCAATTCTTTTTTGAACCCAGTTATACTTCTGGCCTTCACAACATCCCCTGACAATGAGTAAGTACTAGTTATCATTATGATCTTTCATTATTAAAAAAATGAGAGAGACTTAACAGGGGAAGGAACTCTGAATTCAACTTGCAAAGTGACACACACAGCATGTAAAGTGATTTTTAAGCACACTTCACACAAAACACAGCTCCCTTGTGTAACCTGGAGTATATAAACGCACTATACATCAACACAGGTTTGTTGGTATTCAGCAGGACAGTTTACAGAAAGCAATGAGAAAGTTAAAAACTGATAGATAATTGAAACTATGACAACCTTAACCTTAATTTGTAGCGTCATGCTACAAAAACAACACATTACAATATTACAGATCTACCTTAAATTGACAAAAGCTGGTAATTCAGAACAGACAGCACAGAAGAAAAGGAAAAAAGTCTCTCTCAAAAAAACATAAGAATTGACAAACTATCTCACAAAAGTGTCATTCATCTTAAATTGTATATATTAAATCTAAGAAGCTATGTTTATGCAACATTATGGCTACAGAATTAACATCATTACAAAGTCAGGCAATGCAAAAGTTAAAGAGCCTTTCAACAGTAATGTTTACTTGGGCATGCTGTGTCAAACATTTTCTGGTAAACATTTTGTGACAAACAGTAATATATTAAGCTGAACACTTTACCAGGAAGAAAAAGGAACATAAAATAGTACCTAGGTACAGCAAGGCTGAATATATGCTGCTATTGAAACCTCACACTTCAGTATTTCCTGTCTTTCTGTGAATTCAAATATGTAACCATAATGTTGCATTTATATAGTATATATTTAATTTGCTTATTTAATTTTAAAAAGCAAAAGAAAGTTAATTTATTTAGATTTAAAACTATAAAAAAACCACCCTATCTCAGGCTCTATGTCCTCTAACTCCTTCACTAATTACACAATATGATAAAATTCAAGCAGCAATGAAACACTCTTTCCAACAGGACTGTGCTTTATAATGTCAGCATTTAAATGGTCCCACTTAGGTTTTTAAAATCAGGTGCAAATAGAGGTGGAATGGGCAAATGGGTGGCAAGTTCTCATCTTAGCTGCCTTTAGGCTGTGCCTATACTATGAAAATTGGTACCTGTAGTTCTCCAAAGGTGCAGCTGCACCAGTTAGATGACTCAATGGGATAAACACTGCTGCGCCCTGCCTACACTAGAGTCTGCCGTGTTGCTACACTATAAGGTGGATCTGTAGAAATGCACCACCAGTGAATAACAAGTCCTTATTATCCTCACGTAGACAAGGAACTGTTTGGCTGCAAACTGTTTTAGCTAATTCTCAATGTGATGGAAGACAGAACTGTACTACTTTTTTTTTTTTTTTTTGTAAATGTAAATTTAGAATTCGTATAATGAAACAGAATCTACCAAAACTGCCAAGAGACATTGAGCTCATAGGATCTATGAAAGTTTTTCACACCTGTGTTTTTTTCCTGTGTCTAATATTATGGGAGGCATTTTGGAGGATTTTGTAATGCGAGTTTCAATGAGACACCTACAGTCTCCCTCAGGCTAACTGTTACTGCGGCAGAGGTCTGCTACCCAGCCTCCAATCAAGGGAAGCAGGGAGTATGTGCAGTGAAATCTCAAAGACAGCGGGCTTCATTAGATTGCTAAAATCTAAGTAGATGCTAGCTGAGCATGCTCAGTCCCCTAAAGCGGTTTTGTTTTTAATATTTTTGCTCCAAACCAAAGAAAGGCTCTAGTCCTCATTGAGGATTGTGTTCATGCCAAGTTTCCTTTTTCAAATTTCAACATTTTGCTTTAGCTCTGTCTAAAAATCAAAGACTAATAAATGTGCTTGTTTGACAATTGGAAGGGCATTTCTCCCTCCCTTCCCACTCATCCACAGCTCAAAAATCAAATGAAATGCTCACGCTTTCCAGAAAGATTCACCTTCAGCCAAGAATCAAGCATGAAAAATATCAGCCAAAAGTAATCATCTGGGAAATTTAGGGGCATGTCAAAACGGGGGGCCCTAGTGGAAACAATTTAGCAAATTTAATTATAGTGGGCAGTACATCTGGTGTTGGTCCCAGTTCAACAAGTTACTTAAGCATGTGCTTAACTTTGGCCATGCACGTACCTAATTTTTCAGCAAGATACCTAAGCACATTCCCAGCTTTAAGCACATGAGCAGTACCTTTTAATACAATGGGACTATTCACTTGTTTAAAGTCAGGCACGTGCTTAAGCACCTTGCTAAACCAGAGCCATAATGTGTAATAAACATCTCCTCGCAATATTTTATGAACAGGAGCTGCTTTGGAGACTTGCACGAACACATTACAGATTACTTTTTAGGAGCTTTGCTAACATTTGGAATGAAAATCCATATATATGTTTGCCTTTTTTTCATATTCTATATAATTTTAAAAATGGAAAGACAAAGGCAGAGATTAAAAACAAACCCTAATCAGATCAGACACATCAAGGTGCACATTAACCTATGCAATCCTATGGCCTCATCACTGTTAACTTTTTCTGTCCTACTCCCGCTTTCCTAGTGTTTGTTAAACCCCCTCTGTAGCATCTTGTGTCAAAATTAAATTGTAAGCTTATCAAAGCAGGAGCTATGTCTTGTTATATGTTTGTACAGCACCTAGCACAATGGAGTCCTGATCCTGATTGGGCCCTCTGGGTTCTACTGTAACACCAATAATAGTTAAAAAACTGGTAACCTCCTTTCTGCATGCCCCATATAGGGAGGAGAGCCACATGGGCAGAGGGAAGAGAAAATGAATAGCCAAAATGATCAAATATTGTTGCCCAAAACTAGGCAACTAAAATCAAGCAGCCTGATTTTCTGAAGCTCTCACACAACGCTTACTGAAGTTAATGGCAGCTGCAGACGCTCAGCACCTCCTAATTTCAAGTTACTTCAGTGCCTAACTATGGATTTAGGTGCCTGACTATCAGCACCCAAATTTGAAAATTCTGGTCTATGTATATAAAATCACAAATTAATCCCTACCACATGTTGTGTTCAAACCTAAACCTTTTCAATGTCACCATCCCCTGTCACTTTGGCACATGCAGGGCCATTTCCTGTAAAAGTGGAGCCATTGTTGCTAAAAGCCCACAGGGAGGGGATGTAGCCAAGGCAGATGGGGAATGCACTAATTCAGCACATCCCCAAGGCAGCCTCCGCTGATGGTGCTCCATGGAGCCCCAGCAGTGGTTTAAAGCTGCCCTCCCCACGCACAGCCCCTGAGGGAAGGTGACTGTGCAAACACCACCTGCCCTCCCTCGGGGGAGCACCAGCCCCTGATGGCACAGCATGGGGGTGCAATTTGCATCACCACCCCACCCCACCCCCGATGCAGGGAACATCAAGCCCATTCTCTCTATTAAAAACCCCTCTAATAAGGACACAGCATACCATGAAATAATGTACCTTCTGTGACTCCAGGACAACAGCGAGACTCTTCATTCCTTCTCTCCGCCAAACGTTCCTAATAACCTCCATATTGTTATCTATCCTACCTGAGCTAACAGTTTATAAACCACCACCCGCAGCTTGTCCCTTATAGTTTATTAACATACACTAATAAACAGTATGCTTCACTCCCACTGTTCTGCCAAGTGAAGCCAGTCAGAATAACTGCATTAGCTTTACTGTTCTTTCTCAGCACATTTTTTCCCATATGGGAACAATTAGGAAAAACTCCCTCCAGATTATATTTAGAGATACATCATATTTTAACCAAAATAATCAGCAACATCAACACTTCAGAAATGTGTCTGTAGGAACCTAGAGAAGATTAACCTGGCTGACTTTGCCAGAACTGGTAGTCATGCTCATAACCTCTTCAGCAAGTCACTTATGCTCAAAGGGTTAATTCTCACCATGCCTCAGCCTATATCCATTATGCTCAAG
Source organism: Chelydra serpentina (assembly GCA_037349315.1). NCBI lineage: Eukaryota > Metazoa > Chordata > Testudines > Chelydridae > Chelydra > Chelydra serpentina. The sequence goes on along the minus strand of JBAIAC010000026.1, from coordinate 16,437,829 downwards.
TTTAAAAATAAGATGTGAAAGATATGTAGGGCCAGTAATGCTATCCTGCCCATTTCCTATTTTGGAATTAAAGATCATCAGCGCTCAGATCAAAGGGGCTGGGTGAGAATAAAAGAAAAGGCAGGAACAATGAAAATAGCTACCCGACACAAACCAGATCAAAGGAACAGGCACAGAAAATGAGGAACTAGGGGGTCCTTTAATTACTGTCCACATCCCCCACATCATGTGGTGAAAGAGAAGGGGAAAAAGTTTTGAAGGCCACTGGGTTTTGTCTTGCTGTGGCTCCTGTTTCCAGACTGTGCCAGTTCCCTACAAAAACTGCTCTGCTTTTATTTTTTTCATTTTATTAAAGTCAAATAGGACTCCTGGACTCCAAAGCTCCTCCCTTATGCCAGAAGGAGGGGGGGTGGGTAACAAGGGCAGTGGTGGAGATAGTCCTCCACAGCAATTGCCAGCAACTATTTCAGGAGGACTGCTCCAGGCAACGCCCCAGGAGCTGCTTTGGGAAGGAGAGATCTGGCTACCTGAGGCTACTCTTTATTTGCAGGCCTCCCGGGTTGAAAAAACTTCAAATTCACATAGGGCACTGCTCCATGGGGCAGCAGATCAAACCTGGCTACTAGCTGTTTGAGCTCAGCAGCAGAAAAAAGGATTGCTCTGGGACTGAGCTTAAGTAGAAGCATGATTAAATTTCAAACATATCTCCACACCCCCCCATCACCACCACTTTTTATACACAGCAGACAGTTATGCCTAATATTTCAGTATGGTCTTTAAAAATGCACGGCAAATAACTTAGTCCAGACATGCCAGATGTGGATTTAAAAATAAAAATAATTAATTCTCCATTACTGCAACAAAGTCAAAAAATCAAGTTCACCTTTCAGAAATAAGTTATTAAGGAAGTGTTAGGTTATTAAAAGGATCTCTTTTTATTTAGCCCAAGTGTCAAGATTATAAATCTGATATGCGACCAGTGGTTGTACAAATAATGGCATCGATTTCCCACTGTTTCGGATTTCACACAGCGTATTCCAATCTAATGACCCTAGAATTTTTTTATTACTATTATTTAATTTTTAAGATGATACCATTAGAATAAATGGTAAAAGGAAAAATAGGACAGTGCATTTCAAAAAATGAGTAAGAATGTGATAAACTATGTTTTACAAAAAAATTACTTTTGATTTTAAAAAAATCTTTAAAAAAAAAAAGCCTTAGGATGTTAAGAAATGTTCTTTGGTAATATCTATATTGGTAATAGGCACTGACAGAAGACAGCTGAGGGGAAAACACATAGCTACCACACATCCACATGTTTGGATTCACACACCATGCCACACTGGAGTCATTAGAAGCAGTCAGCAAAGTTGGGTCACTGTGCTTTGATACAAGCACCTTGTATCATAAAAACAACATCTAGAAAAAGGACACCTTGCATACACTGCCCCATTACCCCCAGTCCTCTCCAGAACATGGAAACTCCTTAGACAAGTGGGAATGAAAGGATGAAGTCTGAAGGGAAAAAATACTCTCAGAACTCTAACTGCTGCAAAGTTACTCCATTTTCTTCTTCATGAAAGTGGCCTCCACTGTTTCTCGTTCTTGGACTCTAACAAGCACTGAACAGTCATTCTCAGGAGGAGAGAGGAGGACTAAATTAAGTAAATATAGACTACAAACCTGCTTTTCTAAAGTGGGCATTAAGCCTAGCCTCTGCATCTAAGCAATACGTTTGGTATCTGTTCACAGAGTTCCAGGTAGCCGTCCAGAAAACATCTGAAATGGGAACCTTGCCCAAGCAAACCTTCAAAGCCACCACCGCTCTGGTGGAATAAGCCTTGGGAGCTGTGGGACAGGGACATTTGCCTTCTTATAACAGGCCTCAAAGTATTGTATTATCCATTTAGAGAATCTTTTGATTGAGCTAGCTCCCCTTTTGGGCTTAGACCCAAATGTTATAAACAGATGAGATAATTTAAGAAATTCTCCGAGTAACACATGAAAAGGATGCTTAGCATCCAACTTCTGAAGAATGGCTGCACCCACAGAGCCATGACAGCTAGGGAAATAAACATGGGCAATTAAATGAATTGGTTGCAAGGCAATCAGAGACCACCTTACCGAGAAATTTGGGACGAGGCCAAACAGCCACCTTAACCTTTGTGGAAGGCGGTCAAAGGGCAAATGCCACGCAACAATGGAATGGCCTCTCTCATTTAGCCAAAGAGGCTGCCATAAGGAAGTAAAAAGACTTTAAAGGAAAGGAAATTCAAAAAATAATCCATGATGGGTTCAGAAGGAGTTTCAACCACTTTACTTGAAGCTCTCTTGAAACCCCCGTTCTGAACAGTAACAGGCACTGGGGACATACAGCAAGTGGAAGAGGCTCTTCGGTAAGCATTCCGTGCAAAGATTTTCCTGACAATGTCTTGTGAAATGCAGAGATGTTAGATGATATTTCAGAAACATGCCAACATGGAACCTGAATTAACTAGAGTGAATTCATAGGAGAGTAAAGTAATGGGGACAGCAAAGGAAATAGGGCTGAGGCCTTTACTTCTCATCCCCAAAAGAAAAACATCTCCATTTTCATTCACAGGTCTTACAACGGGGTAATTTTCAAGATTCTAATAAATCCTCATGCTGTCTGTGATGCACTTGATCCAAGGAGCTTAACAGGCCTGTGGGATCACCAAACAAGAGCGGGGCCCCAAAGTGCTAAAAGAGACTTGGACAATTGAGTTACCTTTACTTCTTTTCCCTTGTGGCTCTGGTAGTAGAGAGAGGGGGCTGGCCGGCAGGTTGCAGAACTTGCGTGGTCACCAGTCCACAAGCAATAGTTTTCCTTGTTTGTGCTTTAAGAGACGCCCCAAACTCAAGTGCCACACATAAGTGAAGAAACGCTGTGTCTGGATTGAAAATGTCCCTCTCCCTCGGAAATGTAGTTTGGGAACACCATCAATGTGAAAGGAGGCTATTGAGATAATGCCACGATGTCTGAGAACCAAAACTAATGAGCTCAAGCTCTAGTCCCTAGGACAATGCGCGTTTTTTCGTGTCTCACTTTCTGAAAACCCTTGGGCATTAATGGAAATGGAGGGAAGGCCTAAAGTTGCCTGTGACTCCAGTTCAAGAGAAAGGCATCTGGTAGGGCTAATTGAGCTCCTTCTTGCACGGATCAGAACCAGCAACATTTGCTATGGACCTTAGTGGCAAAAAATGGATTTTAACCGAATACATCCCATTTTGGGGTGAACATCCCCATCACATTCTGTAATAAAGACCATATCCAAGATTGCCACATTGAGAAGTGCTAACATGATTAAGAAGATTAGTGAATGTTTGTACAACACTCTGAATATGTACAGGACTAAGTATTAGTACATTATTATTATTGTGCATCTTTTAGGATGAAAACCACAAAAACAGGCATTCAGGGTTGTGGCATGCCGGGTTTCACTGTGGAATTGACTCGCCTGGAGAATTTTTGTTCAGCCTTGCAAGAATGCAGCACTTCTCCTTACCCCTTTGGAACTTGACTGGGAATAAAACCCAGGTCTGTGTGGTTCTGATGCCACTGGTTCTCTTGCCCACCTAAATTAGGGTGACAATTTTCGTGATATTGTGAGAAGGACCCCTATCCCAGCAGCTTCTCAAAATTATTATTTTACCAAGCCAAACTCACCGAGGATATCTGAAGATAAGTTAGAAAGCAACTGATTTTTGAGGATGTTCTTTAAAATACCTACCTTCCTAGGAACATCATGAATAAAGTCTTTGCTGAAAATGGAATATGTGCCGTTGATTCTTAGCGCATCATACCTCTAGGGCTGTGGCTGCCCCTTGTGAATAAGCTGTGCCCAACAGGCCCTCTCAGCATTTTGGATTTCCACACTACAAGTGACATCTCCAGACCACCCCTCTGTTCTAAACTCTTACCTCCAATTTGCACACTTGGGAAGGATGATTTTAAAAGTAAATGGGATCCAAACACAAAAAGGTTCCGTCAACTTGCTTGAGTATTACATTAGATGTGCATGGGAATGTGAATGTCCAGTTAGATACCAGAAAAAGATATATTCTTGTGGGCTTTTATATGTATTTTTACATCTATTATATTTAATCTAAAATAAACAGTTAACATATTAGGTCTCCTGTGCTTCTGTTCTTCTTTCATTTCCTTAGCTTTTACTTTGCTTTTGTTTGGCCCATCTCTTACATCACATATGCTATACCAGTGTATTGTTTCCGTTGTATATTCAATGTACTTTCCCTCAATTTCATTGCTCTATAATCTTCAGTGGTTTCCCAGTTTCTCTCTCTGAATCCCATTCTTCTTTCTCTCTCTCTGCTTCTCTTTCCTGCTGTGCTGCCTCACTTTCCCTCTCTCTCTTCTCATTCTCTCTCATTGCCCATGCTCTCACTCCAAGAGGAGTGATTTTGCTCCCCTCTCCCAAGCCAAGAGACATGCAGGCTAGGGGCGCTCTGCCTCTCTCCCCTGCTCAGGTTGCTCACTTCCAGCACAGCTCAGAGGTGGAAGAGTGAGCAAGAAAAAGACAGCACAGCCAGGAGAAAAGAGGAGCTTGCACTACAACAGTGAACAGCAGAGCAAACCACTCATCTCCAATTTACTCTCCGCCATTTCTGCACAAAAACCCAAACCCTGACGCAAAAAGCTTAGAGCCTCTCAGGACTTCCCCGGCTGCATTGTGCCATTTCTAGAGAGTCAACTGTGTTGCGTTGGTGACCAGTTTAACCAAAATCTCATTTCTTCTGATACTAAATAAATTCCTTCAAAGGTTGATTCTAGCACTTTGGACTTGGGATGTGAGCTCTGAATTTCTCAGCATAAAATGTCTCCTAATGCCAGTCATCAAGGTGCTGTACTGAACCTCAAATTGTTCTTGAAGAAATAGTTTTGATAGAGATCTAGGTGCTCATTAACGATGCCCCAAAACATTGCCTAAAGGCTTGGAAAATTGGTCAGCAGCAGACACCACTTCTTGCAGGATATATCTAGTCATCTATATGAAAAAGGCCTCAGGGGAATAATCTTAACAATGTGGGGTGAAAGGAGCAAGGAGTTCTTGATCTATTGACAGAAGCTGCTATTAAGAAATCTGGTGTGCTGTGGCTTTAAAAGATGACCAGTCTTGTTTCAGGACTTGATATAATCTGAGTCTTTTTAGCTCAGCCTTGATTAAAAATTCTTGAGACCAACTAATCTAACAAACATTCATTCCTAGGAAGGGCTATGTTCTCCACAGAATGGAAAATGTGAAATAATTTGCGTGACTCCTCCTGCCCCAGGGATAACTAACTCCTTAGCCACCCCATGAATTAGCTCCTGAAAAGCTCAGCATCATCAGGCAGAGAAGATATTGTATCTAATAATGCTTTCCAGGAGATTAAAAAGTTGAATCCACCGTGTCCTTTTCTATTTCAATTTCTTGATAGAAAATGTCTGAGACAAGTATGTTTTGGTGATTCCTCAGCCATCTCATGGAACAGCACAGATGTCTATCACAGGTTTAGGGTAAGGGACAGAAGCTACTTTGGCAGGCTCTGTTGAAGGAGCAGATGGTCACAGCTCCTCCAGGAAGGCTAAACCTAGGCCAATGTTTGTGAACTGTACTGGACAAAGCAGCCTGACACCCTGGCACTGTGAATATAGATAGGTCCAGAGGAAGCGAATGAGCCACAAGAGGTGCGGGTGCAGGAGAAAGGGTGTTCCTCTCCAGCTGAATTCTGATTTTGTTCTGTGAACTTATGTGTATCTCCTCTTGTGACCAATAACAAATGTGGTTCTCCCCTCTCCCCCCACCATTTAGGAGACAGAGACAGTGGCAAGTATCTAGGCAGTGTGGACCCAGGAACTGAGCAGACAAAGACGAAAAATCAGATGTCAAAGTGGGTATGGAAGATAGACAACGGCCATCCAAAAGGAGAGAAGTTAGACAAAGTAGATATCTCTTTCAGCACAATTTCTGATTCGTCTGTCCTGGGTGATACTAACGTCCATTATAGTTACCACTCTGCCTCTAATGTGTCTCACTTTTTCTCCTTGACCAACAGTTCTGGCCTCCAGCTATGATCTTCTCACCTTGCAGTGGAGGAGAGGGAAGGGATGAGGTCCATGATGACGCCTTGTGAGGGGCAAGAGGTGCTTGACTGACAAGTCTCTTAGGGTCTGCTGGACCCCATTCTGCTGTCCTTTCCTGCCTGCCACTCTACAACCTCTCCATGCTCCCCTTTGCCACTCCCTCTCACTTGGCTGCTCCTCCCTTTCTCCACTGCCACCTCCTGTGCCGCTGGCACCCTCCATCATGCTCCTCTCTTTACTGCTACTCAAGCTCCATGTTCACCCCATTTCCAACCACCCCATCAAAAACAAACACCTCTTCTGATGACTCCTAAGATCCATAGGACATGATCACCATAGCAGGTCAACAGGATGGTGATTCTGGGAGGCATTCTTCTCCATCGAACAGGTGAACCCAATAAATAGAATAGCAGTTATCGCCTGCTGTTCATTCAAAACTTAGGATCTGGCAAACTAGGGTTTACATTATTTTCTAATGGAGATGACCACCATTTTAGTTAACGTATTTTAATTTACACACAACTTGTCTAATGAACTTCCATTTTGGTGGGAAAATCCTACTTTATCCATTGTAAAGCCTCCCACACGAGCAGCTTCCATTTTGAGCTCTCCCTCCGTAAGGAAAAGGACTACATAGGTTGTGGGTTTGTTTGTTTGTTTCAAATTAAATCTTAGGTCTTCAGTAGCCATCTGATGCTCTGTTTGGAGCTCACAACAGCCAACATGCCATACTGATTTCCTATTTGAAGAGAGGAGCAAGAAGCTAATGATTAAAAAGGAGGCTTAGTGAGTACTGAGAGAACACAGTTCAAGTCTCATGGAGGAGTAGGCTTTTTTCTTTTTAAATAGGCAGAAAGGTTGTGATTAGGCCTTTCCAGAATCTGTTAGTCAGAGGGTGTGCGAAGATCAAGTAGCCCCGTGAAGATGGATGGTATGCACTTATTGCTACCAAGTGAACCCATAACGAACTGATGAACAAACCTGTCGTCTTCAAGGAAAGAATATAGTCCACAATTAAAGGAATATCTATGGCTTCTGGAAAAATACGTGTTTGATGTGCCCAGACAGAGAAACACTTCCACTTGGCTAGGTAACGTTTCCGAGTGGAATCCTCCCTACTATTAGAAAGAACATGATTGCTCATAGGATGATGCCCAGTCAAAACCTAGGCTCTGAGATGAAGCAGCACAGGGTAAGGATGCCTGATCTTGCAGTTCCCCTGAGTCAGAAGATCAGGAAACTTAAGAATAATGGTCGGTGCCTTAGACAACGTGTAAGAGATTCAGGAACAAAACTGTCTGGGCCAGTTGGGGGTAATGAGAATAACTCATGCCCTGTCTGGCCAAATCTTGCTCAAAACCTGAGGCAGGATGGTAGCAGAGGGAAGTTCAGATGATCTTACCATGGAAGGAGTAGGGCTTCACCCTGTGAGTGGTGACCCAGGGCTCCTCTGGAACAGTGTATGTTCCACTTTCTGTTTGATTGGGAGACAGGTCCCTAGTGGGGGTCCACCATACAGCAAAAATATTGTTTAGCACAGAGTCACAAAGCTCCCACTCATGATCTACCTGGGAGGTAGACTGAGAACAGGGTAATATGATTGCCGATGCATCAGTTCCACAGACTGACCACTTCTACACACGGAAGGGTGGATCCTGATCCTCCGTTTGTTGATATAAAAGAGAGTCATAATGTTGTCTGACATTCTGAGGGCATGGTGACCTTGAATGAATGGGAGAAAGCCCTTCAAACTACTCATAGCTCTAGAACATTGATGTACATCCTGGACTCTCAAGATCTCCTATGCCTTGTGCTGTACAGTTGTCCATGTGAGCTCTCCAACACAACAGGGATGAATCGGTAATGATCATCCTGCCTGGTGTAGAGGCAAAGAAGGGAACGCCAAAACAAACCGGACAGGGATTCTTCCACCATGACAGGGATGATATCACTTTGGTAGGAACAGTCACTATACTGCTCATGGACTATTGGTTTTTCAAGTACAGTCTGAAGCCACACTTGTAGGCAATGACCAGGAGTCTTGCAAAAGGCATGACTCAAGTGCATGAGATCATATGGCCTAGGAGGGAGAGAGACAGGTCTTGATAGGCACTCTGGAGTTGGTTATGATCTCATCTATGATAACGTTCATAGCCTGAAACCTCTCTCTCAGCAAGTAAGCCCTTGCAATGATGGCAGTAATAGCAAAAAAAAAAAGTAAGTACATCAGAAGCAGGAAGCCTGCTAAACAACCAGTGGGGCCGCTAGATGATCAAGATGATAAAGGAGCATTCAAGGACGATAAGGCCATTGCAGAGAAACTAAATGAATTCTTTGCATTGGTCTTCACGGTTGAGGATGTGAGGGAGATTCCCAAACCTGAACCATTCTTTTTAGGTAACAAATCTGAGGAACTGTCCCAGATTGAGGTGTCATTAGAGGAGGTTTTGGAACAAACTGATAAACTAAACAGTAATAAGTCACCAGGACCCGACGGTATTCACGCAAGAGTTCTGAAAGAACTCAAATGTGAAATTGCAGGAATACTAACTGTCATCTGTAACCTATCATTTAAATCAGCTTTTGTACCAAATGATTGGAAGATAGCTAATGTGATGACAATTTTTAAAAAGGGTTCCAGAGGAGACCCTGGCAATTACAGGCTGGTAAGCCTGATTTCAGTACCGGGCAAACCGGTTGAAACTATAGTAAAGAACAAAATTGTCACACACATAAATGAACATCATTTGTTGGGGAACAGTTAACATGGTTTTTGTAAAGGAAAATCAAGCCTCGCCAATCTACTAGAATACTTTGAGGGGGTCAACAAGCATATGGACAAGGGGGATCCAGTGGATATAGTGTACTTAGATTTTCAGAAACCTTTGACAGGGTCCCTCACCAAAGGCTCTTAAGCAAAGTAAGCAGTCATGGGATAAGAGGGAAGGTTCTCTCATAGATTGGTAACTGGTTAAAAGATAGGGAAACAAAGGGTAGGAATAAATGGTCAGTTTTCAGAATGGACAGAGGTAAATAGTGGCGTCGCCCAGGGGTCTGTACTGGGCCCAGTCCTATTTAACATATTCATAAATGATCCGGAAAAGGGTGTAAACAGTGAGGTGGCAAAATTTTCAGATGATACAAAACTACTCAAGATAGTTAAGTCCCAGGCAGACTGCGAAGAGCAACTAACGGATCTCAGAACTGGGTGACTGGGCAATAAAATGGCAGATGAAATTCAGTGCTGATAAATGCAAAGTAACGCACATTGGAAAACATAATCTCAATTATGCATATAAAATGTATATGTCTAAATTACATTTAGGGGGTCTAAATTAGCTGTTACCATTCAAGAAAGATCTCGGAGTCATTGTGGATAGTTCTCTGAAAACATCCACTCAATGTGCAGTGGCAGTCAAAAAAGCTAAAAGAATGTTGGGAATCATAAAGAAAGGGATAGATAATAAGACAGAAAATATCATATTGCCTCTATATAAATCCATGGTATGCCCACATCTTGAATACTGCATGTAGATGTTGCCCCATCTCAAAAAAGATATACTGGACTTGGAAAAGGTTCAGAAAAGGGCAACAAAAATTATCCGGGGTATGTAGATTAATAAGACTGGGACTTTTCATCTTGGAAAAGAGACAACTAAGGGGGGATATGATAGAGGTCTATAAAATTATGACTGGTGTGAAGAATGTAAATAAGGAAGTGTTATTTACTCCTCATAACACAAGAACTAGGGACCAAACTAAATTAATAGGCCACAGGTTTAAAACAAACAAAAGGAAGTATTTTTTTACACAACAAACAGTCAACCTGTGGAATTCCTTGCTAGAGGATATTGTGAAGGCCAAGACTGTAACAGAGTTCAAAAAAGAACTAGATAAATTCACGGAGGATAGGTCCATCAATGGCTATTAGGCAGGATGGTCAGGGATGGTGTTCCTTGCCTCTGTTTGCCAGAAGTTGGGAATGGGCGACAGGGGATTACCTGTTCTGTTCATTCCCTTGGGGGCACCTAGCATTGGCCACTGTCGGAAGACAGGATACTGGGCTAGATGGACCTTTGGTCTGACCCAGTATGGCCATTCTTATGTTCATTTAAGGACACCCCAATGAAGTCCAAAGTCTGAGTAGGGATAAGAATGGATTTTTGGGAGTTTATGCTGACCCCCAGAAAGGAGAGGATTTGCAGCATTGTCAAAGTCAATGCCTGGGCCTCTCTGATTGAATAGATGAGTAACCCGGTGACAAGGAGCCAATCGTCAAGGTAGATAGAGATGGTGAAACCACAGCATCTGATAGAGGCTGCAAGGACAGAGAACACATTGGTACACACTCAAGGGGTGGTATCAATGCCAAAAATGGAGTACTCTGTACTGAAAGTGGTCACAGCTGACTATCAATCTGAGAAAACGTCAGTGAATGTCCATGTGAAAGGAGGAGACATCCTTCATGTTGAGAGCTGTAAAGCACTTCTTCTCCCAGGGATGAAATTATAGATGCCAACGTGACCCTGCAAAATATGAGTTTGCAAATAAAGCAGTTGAAATGGCAGAGGTAGAGAATGGGTCTCCAACTGCCTTTCTTTTTGGGGACTAGGAGATTTGTTGAGTAAAAAGCCCTCCTTTGGTACCAAAGAGGAACCTGCTCTTTCTCTCCATGTTGTAAGAGATTCCACTTCTTATTTGAGAATGTTCTTGTGAGAGTGGCCCCCGAGAGGCAGTGGGAAAAGAGTTTTCATAGAATCTCAGAGTTGGAAGGGACCTCAGGAGGTCATCTAGTCCAACCCCCTGCTCAAAGCAGGACCAATCCCCAATTTTTGCCCCAGATCCCTAAATGGCCCCCTCAAGGATTGAACTCACAACCCTGGGTTTAGCAGGCCAATACTCAAACCACTGAGCTATCCCTCCCCTCATTGCCTTAGAAGATGTATCAGCCACACCTACAGCTGTTTGGATAGCAGTCCTGACAACCATTTTGCCTTCCTCAATGAAAGCCTGGCAACAAGGGGTTAGGGATGCAAACTATCGTATAGCCAGAACAGATGATGCTGAGCACCCATTTGTCCATTGTTATTGCACTCCAGGTGTTGAAAAAGAGTGCTAGATGATCCCCAAAGGATGTGTCGGACTCAGGAGATGTGGGACTCAGTGGTATGAAGCTCTTGAGCTCCTGTCAGAAATGATATTCAGCTAAGGAATGGGATTGGAATGAGGAACGTGCTGCAGAAAGTGTGGGTAAGTGGGCCTTTCGAGCTCTCTGCTTCTAACGGAGTGGCTCAAAATGTCTCTGGTGGAAGAACTGTTGAGCCATTGGTCTAGGCTTGTATTGTAACCAGTGGAATTTTCTCTACAGGGTAGGTGTATATATTCCCAGGGAGCAAGGGTGACTCTAAGTGTGTAAGGATTCATTCATCTTCTGACTGAATAGGTGAGTCTCATCAAAAGGAAGGTCCTCAATGATGTTCTGAACTTCCCTAGGAAACCCCCAAGCATGGAGCCACGACTCCCTACACAACATGATGGCAATAGCCATTGCCTTAGAAGATGTATCAGCCGCACCTACAGCTGTTTGGATAGCAGTCCTGGCAACCATTTTGCCTTCCTCAATGAAAGCCTGGCAACAAGTTCTGTCCTGCTGTGTGAGACTGTGAATAATGTCTGCAAATTTCAGGTCCAGGAAGTTGTATAGCCAGCAGTGCTTGGTAATTAGCTAACCTGAACTGGAGGCTAGAAGACTAAAAGACCTTCCTTCCCAGTAAGTGAGACACTTTCCCTCTTTATCAGTCAGGATAGATCAGAGGGGTTGCTTCTTAGATCTTCTGCAGTGGCTTGGACCACTAAAGAATTAGGAGAAGGCTAAGAAATTCCACCCCTCGAGGTTGGGACATAGTAGCATTTCCCTGCCCTCTTAGGGGCACAGGCAACTGGATTATGCCAAACTACTCTAGTTGGCTTCAGTATGGGTTTGTTAACTGGGAGGTTGTTACTGGAGCCCAAGGACTGAAGAATGTTCAGGAGCTTGTGTTGGGGATCCTAAACCTCCTCAAGAGGAATCTGCAGCTCCCCTGCAATTCTGCAAAGTTGTTCCTGTAATCACTTATATTACTGAGGGGGGATGGAGATGTTGGAGTCACTGCCTCATTTGGCAACGAAGATGGCAATCACATCCAATCCGGTGGAACTGCTGGATTCAGTACATACTCCTCCTCCTCAGTGAGATCCCGGGGCAGCTCCAGTTGCCCCTTCAAAGGGGAGGGAAGGGGTGACTCTTTAGCAGACTGGATCGACTCTGCGGGATGGTACTGTCCCATGGTGCTACTGAGCCTCTAGTATGGCCAACAGGATGGGTTGAATGGGGGTTGTAGCGGTCCCCAAGGCATGGGGGTACCCAGGAGGAGGAGGAGGAGGCAGAGGTTGGTCTCAAGCTGGCCTAGGTCTTCTGACCGGGAATGTGTGTCTTGGGAGAGAAGGGCATGACGTTTCATCAGGCAGCTCATAATCTGCTGATGAGGAGAAAATCAATTCCAGGTCCAACTGCAGTACCAAAGGCGCTGCTGGAGAGAAATCACAGCCCGAAAATGGAACAGGAGATAAACTCCTTCCAAAGGCTGGATCCCCTGGTAGAGTCGTAAGCTCTGAAAAGGGAGGGACCTGAAGGAGTGGAAGAGTCCAGGCATGGGAGACCAAAAATGTCCTCAAGACAAGGAGCACAGATCTTGGCTCTTCCTGGAAAGGGGTCCTGTCTGCCCAAACCACCAGAGCCACAGCAGAAACTCTGTGCCATAGCTGTTGAAGACAAAGACATGGAAAATGGGATGCCTGATGCCCTGGGTGATCAGTCTTCCCAGTGGATCTTGGGGTTTAGGCTTAGGAGGTACTGGAGATACTGGTACTTCCATATCATGACCCAGTGCTGATGGAACCTTAGACTTGTGGCTTTAATATCATGCCTCAGACTTGGGATGTACACAATTCTTTTGGGCTGAGCTAGTGCTTGGTTTAGTACTCCTGGGGAAATTCTGTGCACTGCACACATGCAGAATTCATGTCCCCTGCAGATTTTTTGTTCTTCGCAGAATAATACATTCTGCAGCAGAGGTGCTGCGATTACACCTTTTGCTCACCAAGGGCTGCTGTAACACCAGAAGAGAGTGCAACCAGCTCATGAGCCAGAGCAGCCAGCCAACCAAGGAGAGGGAGGGAGCAGAGGCTGCTTTTCTCACAGCGACATACCTGTGGGGCCAGGTAAAAGGGGAGGGTATATGGGGGGACAGAGCGGGCCACATGGGGCTGCTGGGAGGTCACACAGACTGGCATTCAGAAGGGTTAGTGGGGGGGACAGACTAGGGCACAGGAGCTAGTAGGGTGACAACATTGAGCCAAAGGCTGAATGAGAGTGGGGTCCAGGGACACATGGGGAGGAAGGGGGGGCAGAGGAAAGATGGAGATGGGAAGATGTGCCTGAATGAATGGGAGATCCTTGGGGTCAGCATGGGGGAGGCTCCTCAACTCCCAAATAATCCCTCCCTCCCCCCAAAAAACCCTTCTCCCACCCACAACCAACAACCATGCAGGCTCCCAGAAATGACTTCCCTCTCCCTCAGCTCCTCATTATCCCTGACTCCCCCAAGCCTTTGTACTGCTTCTGAAGGACATGGGAAATACGTTTCTGTATGCTAGTTTAAATTAGGAGGGAAACTGACTAACTATAAAAACTAACACTATCAGATACAAACTTTCAAATTCCAGAGGATAAAAACTATTTACAGATATCTAAATATATGTTGATAGAAAAAGAAAAAAGCCAAAGCTTTGGACACTGAAGGTTCCAACTCTGACCATGCAGCAGTGAGAAGGAACTGGAGTGGTGGTCAGTATCCCCCTCCTTTATCTCCTCAGTCAGAGGCATGAAATGTGCAAGAATGGATGTGTGGACCAACGGACGCTGCTTTCAAAATTCTCCAGCTCTGGGCACATGGAACATAGCAGACCACAGTGCAATACACACAAGGACCATACTCAAAGAAGAACTGCAGATATTAGCTGGGAGAAGGGACAAAAGTCATGTTTACAATAGAAAAGCTAGTGACACTCCATAATACAAGCAGAAATACATAATACAAGGAGAAAATACAAAGCAGAAGAAGAAAAAAAGATCAATACAGTTCAATAGTACTAATCACTGTATATCAAACTATTTTCAGTAAACATATTCACTGGACATCCCCAGGCTTTTTACAAGGATAACTCCCTTACTTTATAAAAACTACCTGTTTAAAACAGTTTGGAAAATCTTCCTTTGTTTTAAAACTCACCTCAGAAGTTTGGAATAATTTGTTTACAAATCAGACTTGTTCTCTGTCTATTTTATGCAATATTTATGCTATATTGTTAGTATTTTGCTCACTTCTCTGTTCTCAGGCACAAGCACAGTGACATCATGCTTGTTCACTGATCTGAAGGCGACGTCCAGGATTTTCTGTGCATTTTATTCCCTTACGTACCCTGGCAGATGTCACTGCCTTACCACCCATTTCGCCTCCACCCTCAAGAACTGTGTCTCTGTTCCACTTCCCCCACCCCTTTCCAGCTGTCTCTTAGCACCCAAGAAGAATGGCTCCAGCCCAGCTCCTCCCACACCCTCTTTTACCAGCTGTAGCTTCCCTCCCCAGTCTCTCTCATACAAACATGCACACCTACCAATTTACCCATGAGACCTAACAATTAAAAGTCCATCTCAGTTTCTGTGAATTTAAAATAATTCCATTCCATCAGACAAGACACTTGCAGTTACTGTTTGCAGGCACAAGAGTCACTGAGTCAGTAACTGTATCCGACAGCATGAGCTTGTGGGGGGGGGGGGGCGGGGGTAATGTATGAGTACAGTCACAGACATGCAAAGAGCACATTGTTTTGGGATGGGTCACCCAAGTGAAATGGTTTTTCAGTTTTCAATTAAAACCTGTTCTGCTGTTTTAAGGAGTCTGTTTACTAAAGCCCTGGTCCTGCAACATATTAGCACCTTCAGGATTGGTGGTGCTCAGCACTTCAGAAGACTGAGTCCTGAAACAAACAGGCTTTCTCTTGTTGATAGTGCCCTCTTCTACACATGTGACTGTTTGTTTGTTAGGTCCATGCAGAAATAATCCCTTGCACAAAAATAATCCCATTGACACAATATGTCCGTGTCCAATATCATTTTGTTTTTTTAAACTACCAAAGAAACTCAAACCCCACCCATAATTAAAGCTTCCTTAAGGGTCTGACATATGTATACAATCAGGAAGATCCATATCGAAGGTTTAAAGTGACAGTATTCAGATTTGGAAAGCAATTGGGCAGTAGAATAATAATAATGAGTTTTGTCTTCTTTAGGGGAACAATGCATTTTACTTTGACATCATTCTCTGTAGTTCTCCTATATGGACCCCATTTCATGCCTGCAGCCCCATGATGTGGGAGACGGCTCCTGTTTGCCAGGAAGTGGGGGCTGACCATTCTGAGGGTGATCAGCAGCAGCTGGATGAAATCTGCTTTCTGCTACCCTCCTCCTTTGGGAGCTTTCCAGGTTTTGGCAAAGCCAGGGAGGAAAAGCAGGTTTGTATGATTGCAAGGGAGTGGGAGTGGCTATTCTGGGGACTCCATTTATCCCTAAGCATTTCACTTGTTTGTGCGTATCAAAGTCATACTTTTAATGATATTTTAATGTAGAGACTTCTTTTACACTAATTCCTTTTCACGTCTTTTTCAATGCTCCTGAAGCTGATAGATTGAGACTACTGATTAGACCAAGACATGCTGGGGGTAGATTATGTGAATGTTCCCTAACGCCAGCTCTATTCACGCACTTTTAGCCCTCACTAGCAATACTTTCTCAGGTCCAATCCTGAGTGGGCACTGCTTTGTTATTCACATCCTGGTGGATTTGCTATATACACTTGGACTTAGGCAGAGACCACTAAAGCTGTTACAGCTGAGAGTTTAGTTAGATTTGAACCAGGATCGTCAAAAGTGAAAGGGCAATGCCCGATCAGCACATTTCCTGTAGGGGCAGAGGCAAACACCTACTTCCTCCAACACAAGGCTTCCCAAGCCCTAGACAAATACCTAGCTAAATTAGTTCAACATGAGATCTGGTGACAGAGGACCCAAAGCTTTTAATATGACATCTTCGAGGAAGGCCTCTTTTTCTTCACAGACACCTTATCCACATATAACGGATGGTCATGACAAGGCAAAGTACCAGTCTTTTATGTGCCCTGTTCATCTGTTCGATGGACCTCAGCAGTGTTTTACAGCCAAAAGAACAGGAGCATAGCTCTCTTCAGGATGTCCCTCAAGTCCCCAGATGGCCGGCAGGGGAGTAAGAGCTACTTCTCTCTCCACCACCCCAGCAGCTGAGAGAATTCCAACCCTCACACAATGTACAGACGAATTCCCCTGCTGTCACCTTTGGGAAAGAATGATGGAGCACTGGTACAAAACTCTGGCCTCCTTATGGAAGTGCAAATCAGAACTTCTTGCCTAAAGACAATCCATGCATTTATCTAACGTGTCTGCAGATGCACTTGCTCTGGGATGCAAGCCAGCAAAACCACAACGAGAAATGGGTTGCTGTAATCCCTAGTTTATATTCCTTTATCAGTTGTGGTTGGTTTTTTAGTCAGTTTTAGATTACTGTTACACAGGCATTCAAATATTAGTTGCCTGCCCAACATACACAATGTCTAAAGGGGCAGCATAAGAATATACTATTATCAACTACAAGCAACAAAAGACCTTACATGGTCAGGGTCTTTTAAGATGTATAACCCTCGATGCAGCCTTTTCATTCAGTGGTTCTTAACCTTTACTGCAGCCTGCACCCCTTTGGTTCTCAAAATATGTTCTCGCACCCCTTGTCAAAAAACGCTGAAAACGTGAAAATAATTTTTTTGTTTGTATATTACAGTAATCGTTAAAAAATGTACAATTTTAATAAATACATAGGTTTGAAGAAACAAAGTAGTTGCACTTACGTGCCTGTGCTTAATTTGTGTTTTCGATGATTTACCTTCTAAAAAAATCTCGCACCCCCAGAAAGGGCATCTCGCACCCCCAGGGGTGGCATACAAACTACCCCCACCCCAAAATTTAACAGCAAAAAAAAACAACACCCAAACCCCCTACACTATCACCATGTAAAAAAAAAAGTGTCAATATAGGTCTATGGCATCATGGATCACAGGAGGTTTTTTCCCCTAAATACTAATTACCTACTAGGCAGGATACAGCACTATATGTTAAGCACCATGTCTGATCAAGCAGAAGACTTTTTAAAATGGTTTACTAGTTATTAGGTATCCTGCATTCTACATGCTGTGCTGACATAAGATTTTACTGTTCACAGATTCCAATTTCCAAAGACTAAAAAGAATATAAAAAGATTGTGTTTACTTTTTATAGCTTCTGTATACTATACAATGGAATCCCCTTATTTCTAGCTGTTGTGTGCTGCATGTTACTAGTGAGCAAAATAAAAACATGCTAAAATAAACCTAGAGAGTAAATGGCATTAAATACTAAGGACGTACATCTCTATCTCTCTCTACACATATGGACTGAGCTACAATGTCTAAAGTTGTGTGGAGGAATAGGAGATGAAAAAGGCAAAAGACATACGTCTACTTACAGTTTACACTAAAGCCCCATTATATTTCCTTTCTCCAGTGTCACTATAGGTTTGCTTTGTGAACAAAATGGATTTATTGCCCACTGTATCCAGAAAAAATACAGTGTACCAATCTGACAAAGGCATTGTTTTTATTTATTTTCTTTAAAAGGAAGATCAGATGAGCTCGTGGTCAGACAGTCTTAACTTTAGGGGTTTTTAAAAAAAAAATTTAATTGGGTCTTTTCTTGGACTGAATTTCCCCAAAAAAGCTGAAGAGGGCATGTGCTTATTATCTTTTAGTGCAGCATGTGCACAGTGCAACCTGAGCTCCTAGGATACTTCAGTTTGAAAATTAGAAAAAAAATTAATTGCAAGGAAAAACAAGCCCGCTCTGCTACTTTGATTCAATCAATTACCATTATCTTTCATAACAGCTCTCTCTACCATCCCCCCAAACCAGTTGTGTTTAACTTTCTTTGCCAGTTGTGATATCCTGTCAGATTTCTGGCGGTGCAAAGCTGCTGGTTCTTTCTCCTTGCTGGGCCCTTATCAGCCGCTCCCAGTCAGCTCCGGCCCAGCACAGCTGTCAGAGAGTCCCTCACTCCCTCTACTTTATCTGCTCACACAGACCTCTGCCTGGCAAGAAACGGGCCAAACGGCTGTTCAGCAGTCCCTGGGAACCAGGCATGGAAACAGTGCTGCATTACTCCCACAATCCACTGGGAGTTCATTACTCAGTAAGGGTTCTCCCACTAGTGAGCCAAAGTGCAGGCCTGCACATTCCAACTCCGCTCCATCGGAGCTTCATCATTAAAACTCAAACCTTCTGAAGAGAATAAAGAACAAAACCACAAATTTAGATTAATAAAGCATTTGTTGATTCTACAGAAACTTAGCAGGCCCCTAAGAAATCCACCAGAGACCTGTGCAGCTCCAGTAATTTTCTGTTATATTATCTTTCTTGTAAAATACTTCCCCAGACAGAGCCCCCAAAGGGGCTCAAATATCACTGTGACTAACCGAAATCAATGTGCACTCACCTATTGACATTTTTACATAGTTTTTGGATTTAGTATCCGGCCCAAAACACAATCAAATCTTCTGCCAAGGAAATAACAGGCACTTAGCTAGTCAGCTATTAGTGTTACAAAGGAAAAAATGTGGGCACCCAAGGGAGATGGGAGAGACGGCATTGACGTCAGGGGTAATTGGGTGTCTGAGAGAAATTGCCAACGGCTGGCCAAAACCCCCAGAGGCCCACACAAAGCTGAGCTGCAACTCTAATAAAGGAAAGTAAATTCTAGAAAGGGGCTTTGCTGCAAAGAAGCCTAGCAGGAACCAAAAATATCTCTCTCTCACACACACACACACACACACACAAAATACAAAAGTAAAAAATATATTTAGGAGTTTTCTTTCGCACATCTGTTTTAGGCTAAAGTAATTTCTACTTTTTTCCAGTACCACATGGATTTTTATGTTGTACCGTATGTTCACCAGCTATTTTTATAAACAGAATTCAGGGCTTTAAAGAAACTTATTTTTTAATTATGTGACTCTAAACTATAATCTCTCCATCATATGCTCCAGCACAGTTCAGAATGGCTTGGTCTATTGTTTTTAAAACCCTAAATAACTTTCCCAGAAAATAAAAATTACAGCAGAGCTTGCTAGCTGTGCTATGGTTACGGAGCTGTCAGACTGGCAAATCCATATTTTCAGGAGCTACATATTATGGATTATAAAATCCATGCATGTGGCTTTTATATATACACATGCGTGCACACATATTACATATATGAAACCTGACATAAGAGATTGCTGACCAGTTACTATGGGAAGATTTTGGCCCAGACCTGAAAGGTTTATCTTCTTCTTTCCTCTCCTTCAGATTTGTACCATACAAATATAAATCTGTTGTCATCCTAATACAGAATGCAAGGCCTAACTAACCAGCCCACACTATGGATTTTCTCTATTGCTTTCCTCTGCTCCTCAAGCAGGACTTCTATTATACTTCAATCGTGGTAGGACTCTTATGTTCTATTCAATTTCTTATGACTAATCACTTAAAACATTCAGATTTTGTCCATTTCTAATGTAATAAACTGCCTAGAAGAGTAGTTCACAAGTTTTTATGTTTAGTAATATAAAGGCAAAAATGACTTTCCCATAGTTGTTTTAGAATTTAACCTAGACAAGGCTCTTTTGATGTTTTACAAAAAAATCAAGATGATCAAACTCTTACATTTTAAAATGTTCTACTGCACATATTTGTATACACCATACCCATCATTACGTTGCATCAATAGGGGTCCTTATAAACGTATCAAGTAAGTATTAACAATTCCATTTATTAGCTGCCCTCCACCCTACAATTTAAAAAGACAAATGTGATGCAACAAAATACCCACAATGTGTAAAACCAAAGTCACACAATTTCTTCTAAAACACCACAGAACCCAAGGAATAAGGTAGCCTTTAAACACATATTTACACCACATACCTCAGTTCTAAAGGATCCGAAGCACTTAATCATGAAAGTGTATCAG
>JBAIAC010000026.1:16282500-16412500 GCA_037349315.1 Chelydra serpentina | reverse complement strand
ATGATCTGGCAAACCACAAAAGCAAGCAAACTCAAAATGAAGTGTGAACCACTGATCGTGAATACAAATTAGGAAGTGTTGTTTAGATTGACATAATTCCTATGCATCAATATTAAAAATGAAGCAATAACCAGCAGACTGTGTAGTACACATTGGCCCTTGCATGTTACACACCTCATATCATTTCCTGGGTGATAAAAAAACACATTTAAATTATGTATCCAAGATGGCAGCCTGACTGTGCTGACCTGATGCAGATGTTCTGTTAACCACTGGAAACACGGCAACAGAATAAGGAGTTCAAATGCCACCAAGGAAACAATACACAAACATGCCACATTTTTCACAATTTATACACAACGGAATACCAGAGAGTTCCATGTGGAAAGATCCCTGTGCCCATTCAGCAATCAACTGAAGTCAACCGCACTCTACCCCCACAAAGCTCAACACAGGAAGAGCACTACAGTTCTTTGCGGATAGGAATTTTGTTATGACTTAATCTAATGTCATCTATAACAGCATTCTGTGCAATCGAGCCTACCAGTTGTTCTGGATATATTGCCTCAGTATATTCTCTTATTTTCAGGACAAGCAAGACTACATAGCAAGCAGCATGAAAGCAGTGAAAAAAACAATTATGTTCACAATTTAGATGTATTATCTGGTATATTCGTATTGTTCTAATCATGAACTGTCCTTTAATTCTGTCCCCAAAAAAATCATTTGACCAAACCAGAAAGGTGTAACAACTTCTGTTTAATGATACCTCTTTCTATCTGTATCTTTCAAACATTTAAGAAGATGCTGGAATGTTACAAAAGGTCAGTAAGAGCTACTCATCCAAGTAAGGAGTGTAGGATCGGAAATGTTAACACATTTTCTTACCAGTTCTGTTATGAAATGAGAAAGAAACAACCTGTGAATCAGGAATCCTTCCTAAACACTGATTTCACGTACTGAAAATTTCATGCCTATATATACGTATAGGAGATCATACACTTTTCACTATCTGAAATCTCTCTATATATCTAATGGCTCTGAAGACCTGGGCCAAAATTTTCTAAAATAGGAGTCTAAAGTTAGGCTCTCAAACCCATATTTAGGCACAGGATTTTCAAAATGGCTGTGCACCCTCAAATCCCATTGAAAATCTTGACCTTGGGGTTATCTAACTGGATTTCTTTCTGAGCAAGTAAAATACTTTGGAGCTCATTTTCAGAAGTGTGGCATGCCCATAGCTCCAGTTGACTTGCCGGAGTTCTGGGCACTCAGCATTTCTGAAAAATCAGGCCCCAAATGAATTATATAACACTAGTAAGAATAAAAATATAGCAAGGCCTTTATTAGAATGGGCAGAATATCATAGGAACCAAACTCCATCATCTATCAGCCCAGATATTTGTAAATATCAAAGGAACACCATACAATTAAGTATTAGGAGCAAGTGGAATTGCAAGAGTCTTGTACAAAAAGTAGTATACAGATTAGCCACTACACACTTATCTGGTAATTCTTAGAAACACTGCAAAGGTGACTGCCACATAGATTTCACCACAGACACCTCTAGCATTTCCTGAGGAATGGCAGCCCTAGCTATTCTGAAAGGTTTTCTAAGAAATATATTTTTCTGCTTTAGCCAAGTATGACTCACTGTTCTGAACAGAACAAACAGCCAGCAGATACAGACGCTTAAGCATCAGAAAATGCTTAACTAGCTCGAAGAGAGCTGTTTCCAGTGAGAGGTTCAGAACAGCTTTGAGAACCACACTCATGTTCAAAAACGGTGCTAGAGAATGGGGCTGTGTGAAGTTCAGCAGTACAGTTTCATTGGAAGAGGTAGGGAGGTTAGTTTTGGCTCACGTCAGATACGCCACCCTGTATTTTCCTTTGAATGTGGGGTTTTAATGAATCTGAAAAACTGAAAGTGAGACTCAGCTGCAAACATCAAATTTTATCTGGGTTTAGTCAAAACCAAATGAAATTTGAGTTTTATATATTTTGTAGTTGAAGCTACTGAGGGACATCACCCTCTCCACAGGGGATCCTCTACTTTTAGTTCTCTTCCAAAGAGGAAGAGGCCCAGAGTTCTGCAACTCCCTCTCACACATAATACATGCACACAAGTGCAATATCTATGTGGTAGAGGAAGGGGTGGCTGGTGGGCCCACCCCACCCAACTTGTATTACTGGGGAGCAGACAAGTTGGCCCACTCCCTCTGTACCCTCCATCCACATCTGCAGAGGAGCGGTCATTCATCCTACACACCTGTTTAGCAGCAACAAAATAAGAAAATGCTGCTCTTCAACTTTAAAGATGCCCCAGGAGGCACTGGGGGAACAGAATCATGAAGCCCCTGCCATCTACCATGGCAAATTTTGGAAGTCTCTAGCTCCAGAATAAGTGGGATGGAAAGATAGCTGGACCAGAGAAGTGTTTGTGTGGGCATGTCTACAAAAAACATTTAGTTTGTGGCAAGTTGGGGTGTGAATCTACCCCATAACTAGCCTGCCACATGATAAGTGTCCATGTGGACCCTGCTGACACACATGAAAAGTTACTTACTGCCCTTTGATATAGTCCTGTTTCTCCAGACCCCCTTCCACACAGAAAACAACTAAAGTTTCCCATTCTGAAAAATCTAACCACGTCTGGGTAACAGGGACTAGTGACATTTACTTAATTTTTCTCATTTCCGATAAAACTAGAGAACACACACTTAACTTTCCTCTTCCTCAAGAAATGCTTCAAATGTACAACACTGGGCAGGAGAGTTTTTTATTACCAGTAACTGAAAATGTGTATCTTATAAAAGACAATTGATATGGCATATCCATAGTCCTGCTACATAGTATCTACTCTATCAGAACATCCTTTGTTCTATAGCCCCATCCTATCACCTGGCAACTCAAAGATGAAAAGCACTGAGACCTGCTCCTGTCACAGGAGGGTTTTTTTCAAAAGGCTCCCAAAGGGAAGAGTGACTGTGGTTATACTGGATTCACTACTGGGTGAAGTGGCAGGGGAATGTTTACCCTTGTAGTCAACCTTGTCATGAATTTATGGAAATTGTCCCCAATCTCATCTCCTCTCCACTTGGAGTGATAACAAGGCATCATTCTCTGTCAAGCTTTAATCTGGGACACAGGTGACTCATTTATTCTAAAACCTCTGTAGCCATTTTCTCCCCTCTCTCAAACATTTTGCAGCCTGTCATGACCCATGGCTCTTGAATCCAGGCTCACAGGGTTCATGGGAGAGGCCACGCTCCAACCCTCCACCTGGCAGCCAGCTGACAACTGCTTACCTGGGACCCATGAAGCCCAGCCCCAGAGTGAGGTTCTCCCTCTGAGATCCAATTGGTGGAGTCCCAGAGAACCTGATCAGCCCTCTAGCCCTACTTATGCCAGCAGCAGGAACAGGAAGCTATCTGAACAACTGAGCTCCACCCTGCTCTGGACCATGTGTCATATGCTTCTCGCTCCCCCTACTTAATTTCCTGCCACCCCAACTCGGCATGACTCCTGGCACCTGACTTGTGGCTCTGATCTTCAGTTTGTCTCCTGCCTCTGACCCTCTGGTATCCTGACCCAGCCTAACTCTGGTTCCTGACTCATATGAACGTAAGAACAGCCATACGGGTCAGACCAAAGGTCCATCTAGCCCAGTATCCTATCTTCCAACAGTGGCCAATGCCAGGTGCCCCAGAGGGAATGAACAGAACAGGCAATCATCAAGTGATCCATCCCCTGTTGCCCATTCCCAGTTTCTGGCAAACAGAGGCTAGGGACACCATCCCTGCTCATCCTGGCTAATAGCCATTGATGAACCAATCCTCCATGAATGTATCTAGTTCTTTTTTAACCTTGTTATCATAGGTGTCGAGTTTCTAATCTGCCGGAGGGGGGTCCTCCCACCCGGCTCTGCCCAGGCCCCGCCCCCACTCCACCCCTTACCTCAAGGCCCCAACCCGCCCCTTCCCTTCCCCATCCAGTTCCACCCACTCCCGCAAGCACACTGCGCTCTCCCCACCCAGCGCTTCCCGACACCACGAAACAGCTGATTCACAGTGGGCAGGAGGCGCTGGGAGGGTGCGGGAGGCGCTGATCGGTGGGATCCGGCAGCAGGCAGGAGGCGCTGTGGGAAGGGGGAGGTTTTGGTAGGGGGGCTACTGGTGGGTGCTCAGCACCCACCATTTTTTTCTTGTGCGTGCTCCAGCCCCGGACCACCCACGGAGTCGGTGCATATGCCTCTTATGCTCTTGGCCTTCACAACATCCTCTGGCAAAGAGTTCCATAGGTTCACTGTGCGTTGTGTGATTAAATACTTCATTTTGTTTGTTTTAAACCTGCTGCCTATTAATTTCATTTGGTGATCCCTAGTTCATGTGTTCTGAGAAGGAGTAAATAACACTTCCTTATTTACTTTCTCCACACCAGTCATGATTTTATAGACCTCTATCATATCCCCCTTAGTCATCTCTTTTCCAAGATGAAAAGTCCCAGTCTTATTAATCTCTCCTCATACAGAAGCCGTCCAATACCCCCAAATAACTTTTGTTGCCCTTTTCTGAACCTCTTCCAAAGTCCAATATATCTTTTTTGAGATGGGGCGACCACATCTGCACGCAGTATTCAAGATGTGGGCGTACCATGGATTTATATAGAGGCAATATGATATTTTCTCTCTTATTATCCATCCCCTTCTTAATGATTCCCAACATTCTGTTCGGGGATTTTTTGACTGCTGCTGCACATTGAGTGGATGTTTTCAGAGAACTATCCACAATGTTGGAGATCTCTTTCTTGAATGGTAAAGCTAATTTAGACCCCATCACTTTATATGTATAGTTGAGATTATGTTTTCCAATGTGCATTACTTTGCATTTATCAACATTGAATTTCATCTACCATTTTGTTGCCCATGTTACCCAGTTTTGAGAGATCCTTCTGTAGCTCTTTGTAGTTTGCCTGGGACTTAACTATCTTGAATAGTTTTATATCATCCGCAAATTTTGCAACCTCACTGTTCACCCCTTTTTCCAGATCATTTATAAATATGTTGAATAGGACTGGGCCCAGTACAGACCCTTAGGGTCTGTATTTATCTCTCTCCATTCTGAAAACTGACCATTTATTCCTACCCTTTGTTTCCTATCTTTAAGCTAATTATGAATCCATGAGAGGACCTTCCCTCTTATCCCATAACAGCTTACTTTACTTAAGAGCCTTTGGTGAGGGACCTTGTCAAAGGCTCTCTGAAAATCTAAGTACACTATATCCACTGGATCCCCCTTGTCCACATGCTTGTTGACCCCCTCAAAGAAGTCTAGTCGATTGGTGAGGCATGATTTCCCTTTACAAAAACCATGAGACTCTTCCCCAACAAGTTATGTTCATCTATGTATCTGACAATTTTTTCAACCAGTTTGCCCAGTACTGAAGTCAAGCTTACTGGCCTGTAATTGCCAGGATCACCTCTGGAGCCCTTTTTAAAAAATTGGTGTCACATTAGCTATCTTCCAGTCATTTGGTACAGGAGCTGATTTAAATGATAGGTTACAGACTACGGTTAGTAGTTATGCAATTTCACATTGAATTCCTTCAGAACTCTTGGGTGAATATCATCTGGTCCTGGTGTCTTATTACTGTTTAGTTTATGAATTTGTTCCAAAATCTCTTCTAATGACACCTCATTCTGGAACAGTTCCTCAGATTTGTCACCTAAAAAGACTCTCACTCACATCCTCAACCATGAAGACCAATGCAAAGAATTCATTTAGTTTCTCCACAATGGCCTTATTGTCCTTGAGTGCTCCTTTAGCATCTCGATCGCCCAGTGGTCCCATGGTTGTTTAGCAGGTCTTCTTGTCCAGTCCCCTGCATATCTGGACCATCCCTGTTTATCTAACCTGCTCTTAAAAATCTCCAAATGATGGAGATTCCACAACCTCCCTGGGCAATTTATTCCAGTGCTTAACCACCCTGACAGGAAGATTTTCCTAATGTCGAACCTGAACTGCCCTTGCTGCAATTTAAGCCAATTGCTTCTTGTCCTATCCTCAGAGGTTTAGGAGAACAATTTTTCTCCCTCCTCTTTGTTACAACTTTTTACATACTTGAAAGCTGTTATAGCTCCTCTCAGTCTTCTCTTCTCCAGACTAAACAAACTCAATTTTTCAGTCTTCCTTCAGAGGACATGTTTTCTAGACCTTTAATCATTTCTGTTGCTCTTCTCTGGACTGTCTCCAATTTGTCCACATCTTTCCCAAAATGTGGCACCCAGAACTGGACACAATACTCAGTTGAGGCCTAATCAGCGCGGAATAGATTGGAAGAATTACTTCTCGTGACTTGATTACAGCACTCCTGCGAATACATCCCTGCTTTTTTTTGCAAGTGTTACATTCCTGACTTATATTTAGCTTGTGATCCACTATGACCCCCCAGATCCCTTTTTGCAGTACTCTTTCCTAGGCAGACATTTCCCATTTTGTATATGTGTAACTGATGTTCCTTCCTAATGGGAGTACTTTGCATTTGTCCTTATTAAATTTCATCCTAGTTACTTCAGACCATTTCTCCAGTTTGTCCAGATCATTTGAATTTTAATCCTATCCTCCAAAGCAGTTGCAACACTTCCCAGCTTGGTATTGTCCACAAACTTTATAAGTGTACTCGCTGTACATTATCTAAATCATTGATGAAGATACAATTAATTGGACCCAGAACTGATCCCTGAAGAATCCCACTCGATATGCCCTTCCAGTTTGACTGTGAACCACTGATAACTACTCTCTGGGAACGTTTTCCAACCAGTTTTGCACCCACCTTATAGTAGCTCCATCTAGGTTGCCTAGTTTGTTTACGAGAAGGTCATGTGAAACAGTATCAAATGCCTTACTAAAGTCAAGATATACCATAACTACCACTTCCCCCCTCATCCACAAGGCTTGTTACCCTGTCAAAGAAAGCTATTAGGTTGGTTTGACATGCTTTGTTCTTGACAAATCCCTGCTGACTGTTACTTATCACCTTATTATCTTCTATGTGTTTGCAAACTGATTGCTTAATTATTTGCTCCATTATCTTTCCAGGTACTGAAGTTAAGATGACAGGTCTATAATTCCCTGGGTTGTCCTTATTTCCCTTTTTATAGATGGGCACCATATTTGCCCTTTTCCAGTCCTCTGGAATCTCTCCCGTCTTCCATGACTATCTCCAGTTTGTCTCCTGCTTTTTGACTTTCCAGTATCCTTCCAGCCAACTTTTGACTCCTGTCTCATGATTGCGGACTCTGACTACTAGGTCTGGCCACCCATGACCTGACCATGACACTGCCTCACAATATACAATCAAGATCACAGTGTCAATACTATACAAACTGCCACTGAGCCCAACTTGTAGGCACTGCTAGGAGAGACCAAATTAAATGTACATCACGTGAGCATTTGCTCACATAGATTGTAAATCCTCTGGTTTGTCATTAAAATTCTCTCCCTTTTGTCGTGTATCAAACTGTATTAAAGCCTTCTCTTTAAGACTTAGTCTTTCAGTCCCAGATCTCTTAGGAGGTCCTATTGAGGTCACTCCTCTGGTTACTTCCTCAGACTAGACTTAACAAGACAGTTATCCATATATGAGAAATTGTTGGCTTCTTGAAAAAGGAAGGCTGCTTACAAAGCTACAATATGATTTTCATGAACAACTAGGAAGCATCTGACAAATAAAAAGAAAGAGCTCTCTTCTGGAAATACTGCCCCAGTAAGATTGCAAGATTGGAATCTCAGGTGAGTTACACGAGGTAGGTACCTACCAGATGTGTCCTACAAATGTATTCAACAGAAACATTCTTCTCTATTCACTGCCCAAGCTACTCATTTCTAAAAAGTGCCCATCCTGAAAGGAGGATCTCTAAAAAAAACTTGGTGAAGCTGTATAGATCTGAATCAGAGATAATGACACAGATTCTGTAGGATCACAAGACACACTATGTCCACCCATGTTCTTATTGCATTTAGTGATTCTATAGTGTTTTTATGAATTTGTAACAGATGTTTCTAAGTACTCTTGACCATTTCTCTCTCCTGAGGAATTTTGCAGTGGGATAACTCCAGATAATAACACAAACAAAGCTGTAACCGGCACTCTGGGATAAATCTTTAGACACTACATTTGAATACCCTCCAAAGACTTACTATCTGGAATGACCCTGCCTGCAGATGTTTTTGAGCTTACCAGAACCATACTGAAAAGCAAGACAGCTTATAGATAACTGCAAAGCTCCTTCTGAAAAAGACTGAGAGAAGAGTGAGATTCAAGCTGCAAGGTATGAAAGCTAGGATGCCGTGGAGCAGGATAGTGGAGAGGATGGTGTGCGACAGCATGGCTCCAACTGTATGCAGAACTCAAAGACACCGAGAAAGGTTTTAGTGTGGGTTACGGCAGTGTTTCCCAGGTATGGGATAATCCTAGAAGAGTGAGCACATAGGGCTTGATTGTGGCATGCAGACAGGCCTCTGAGCTGGTTTAGTCTCAGCTTTCAATTTCTTAAAAAAAAAAAAAAAAAAAAAAGTCTCTAGCTTTTATGGTTGCAAATAACATTTTCAAAATGAGAAGCAAGAGACATCTGCTTGAATTTGCAGAGAGCCTGAAACAATAGCTCTGAGGTGTGAACTGCCGTGTTCATTTCAATGGCTGCTAACTCAGATGCCAACAACTTCTACTTCAATCTAATATTTTTCAAAAATCCTATTTATAGCACACAAGCCAAAGGGGAAAAAAGCCCTTTCCATGCTGGAAACAGAAAACAACCAAAGAGCACAGTGTGCCAGCAACAAGGAGGGGGAAGCATTACATAGTCTGCTTTTTTCCCATCCCTTAAATGCTGGTCAAGAAGCAGCGCTGAGGTCTCTAAGGAGACTGACTGCCCTCCCAGCCTCAGGGCAAATACTGTGACTGTTGCTGCTTTGGTAAATATAACGGAATGGGTAGAAGAGACTGATCAAAATGAAGGAGTGAGTGAAAACCCTGTCAGTGAGTGCTCATGTGGGCATGTGCCCATACACACACTTCACCTACTTTCTAAGGTAGAGAGAGAAGTGTGTGGGCACAGGACATTTGTGTTTCAGCCTTGTCCAGCTTTGCAGAGCAGCCCAGGACAGCAGCTGTGACATTCACAGAAATACAAACACACAGGCCCCAACACATCCAAAAAAACTAGCCTAACTTCACATATCATCATAAAAGGAAGGGCAAGAGATGTGAGTGTCTTCTTTGTCATCTTCCTTCTGGACATTTCTATTTACCCTTTTGTAGGATGGTTTGACTTTGTTTCACAAGTTCTAATTCTGAGGTACACTTGCTAAATACTGACCCTGTTCCTAAGTAGGAAAGATCTATAGGTGAAGCATGCTCACCTAGTACAGACACAAAACAAAAATAGCTTGGTAGTTATAGCACAAAAGATCAACTTAGCTTCATAAATTCATCATCAGTGGTCAATTTAGGCAACAGACTGGACATCACAAGCAATATAAATACATAATAGAACTTTTAAACGTGCAAAAAAACTAAACAAAAAAGATCTTTGACCTTCTTACTTTCCCTTTAGCTCATGCATACCATTATGCCCAGTGAGACAGCAAATGGAATGACGCTGAAAGCAAGAGCTCTCTTGTAACAATTTTGGAAGCCAATTTGTACAATAGTTGAGCAGTTAATAGTGTTAATCAGAATGATAACCTATTAAAGTCTACATTTATGCAAATAACATTTTGGCAGATCACAGAGATTTTAACAGCAAAACCTGCCAAGAGAAAATCTAAGTGTTTTACAAATTTGCTGCTCTATTTTAATAATCTGTAAAATAATAGCATAAGACTATACCAATGATTGTTGGCACACCTGAAGACAAAACACACTTACATAAAAAAAAGTTAGTCAAAAATTAATCTCTGTCTCCTCAACAGATAAATGAACAATTTGTTCAACTCTTAACCTTTACAAAGTAAGGATTAATCTCTACAGATACATCCAATCTGTGGCTTTATCTTTTTAACAAGAACTTGGCATTTCTTACAGACCTTCCTAAAATAGGCAACATTTTGCAAAACAAGGAAAACAGCAGAAACCTCTAACTGTCCATGTTACTGAGAGTAACATATGTAAAATAAAAACAGAAGACAATCATTTATTGACAAGACAAGGCCCACGCTGGATGAGAAAAAACTGTAGTTTGGGATGGGCAGAATTTAGGATGATTTTGATTTTGTAAAACCTCAAACAAAAAGCATTTGCTTTACAAAAGAAAGGATCAGACATTCTTTGGAGCTGGGCCCCATTTAAGTTGAACCATCAGAGTCAGGCAAAAGAAATAGAGGTTTGGGTGAATGGTCATGGATTGTGGTTTAAATCTCTTTCTAGATGCAGTAAAAATATCAAAATGTGCTTGTACTCTTAATTTTAACTCTGTTGATGCACAAAATGCCATCATTAAATTTGCCATTAGATGTTCTACTGCATCTTTGGAAAAATAAGGTGTGAATATGTCTGAATGTACCCCCAGCCTCAGGCTGCAGTGGAAAAAAGGGATCTTCAAATATTCAAAAGATTCAGACTGGTATAACCCTTTTCATTAAGAAAAATTGCCCACATCAGCCTGTCCCTGCATTTTACAAATCAATAAACTTGTATGCACATGGACTCTAAATTCTGTTAACATGTTTGTGTATATATAAATATATACACATCTAGATAAATTTTCTTTTGGACATTTTTCCTTTGGATACAAATTTATTTTTGTAATGAATGTGCAGGTTTCCTGTTCTCACATAAAGCTTTCAGTATAAAATATTGTCGTTGACTAATTCCAAGTTTAATAAAAGCAAAATATTCTGGATCACAAACACACGTTTTTATAGTGTTTGTCCCTTCTTCTGATAGCAAATCTTTACCTTAATATGATTCCCATCCATTAAGAGGGGAAAAGATTTTTTAAAATATAAAAGTCCAAAGTTTTACAGCAACTCTTTTTCCTGGA
This sequence comes from Chelydra serpentina, assembly GCA_037349315.1. Lineage (NCBI taxonomy): Eukaryota > Metazoa > Chordata > Testudines > Chelydridae > Chelydra > Chelydra serpentina. The sequence goes on along the minus strand of JBAIAC010000026.1, from coordinate 16,401,459 downwards.
GTCAACATAAGCAAGCACTGAAGCCTCTGCAGTGAAAACAGGATTCTCCCCTCCTCCCTCTACTTTTTCTCCCTACTGAATGCCATGGCCTTCACTCAACCAAAGGAAATGAAAGACAGACTGAGACAACAGCATCACGTGGGTGAAAGTCAGATTGATTTTCAGCTGTGTGATGCAGCTTTATCACCCTCAGGACAAAAGTTAAGCCCTTCCTCTCTTTTTTTTTAATTTTATTAATTTCATGTCTGCTTTAACAAAGCAACTTATTTTTCTCTGAAATTTTGGTTAGGATCCATTCCTCCAAAATCATCAAATATGCAGGAAAGTGAACTAATTCAAAACATTTGTGGGTATCTTCCTGACCAGAGTAAAATCCAAAGTCCAGACACTAATATTTTTATTAACGACCTTCCACTATTCCCTGCATACGTATACTGGCGCCCTTAAACTACAGAGGTGTCCACAATGACATTCCCTGACAGCAAAACACACTTGGATACAGTGGCAGGCTGTTCATCAACTATCCTGGTCACTGGGAAAAGAGCATTTGCTCTCTCAAAAGGGGCAAGTTCACAAATCTACTTCCATTTCTCACCCACCCTGTTCTCAGAGGGATCAAGCAGTCTGCGAACTGAACCCGCTGCCTGTCACTTTACGATCCAGATATGCACAGCCACTTACCATGGCAGCAATTGTCAAACTAGTCAGCATTGTTCAGACAGGAACTGCATTTTTCTCAACTACAGTACGACTTACAAACACACTCTCCCAACTTGCTGTGCAGGCTGTCTTCATTTTTCATCTTGACTGATGCCCCTCCCCACAAAGTAATAATGTCGTTTTTAATGCAGCCAATTTTAGCCAGTTAACGCTATGAAATAACTGTTCAGCACAACATGACATTTTATCATCCCTGTTTGTTTTTTTCCTGATACTGGCATTTGTGGAGTTTAAACTATTGCCCAGAAAACTCAAGCAATATTTTTCCTTAAGCTAGTACACAAGTTAAGATACAACTTCTACTAGCTTCCGTTTCCAATCAGGATCAGAATCTTAGTGTGCTCGGCGCTGTTCAAATACCTAGAGCGAAACAATCCCTACCCTGAGGAGCTCAAAATCTAACTTGATACAGGACACAAGCAGCATGTGTAACCAAAAAACAAAAAAAAAGGAAAAAGAATGGGGGGGTGGAGTAAAGATAATTGTGATAAGATCAAGTGGGTTAGCTTTGTGCATGGCTTGATGTTTCAGAATCATTCCACAATACGTTTGATTTTTGAAGACCTATCTGGCTTCAAGATTAAGCTAGATAAGTTTATGGAGGGGATGGTTTGATGGGATAACATGATCTTAGTCAAAGGTCAATTAATTGCCATCAGTGGTAAATAGGACCAATGGTCAATGATGGGATGTTAGAAGTTACTACAGAGAACTTTTTCCTGGGTGTCTGGCTGGTGAGTCTTGCCCACATGCTCGGGGTTCAGCTGATCACCATATTTGGGGTCGGGAAGGAATTTTCCTCCAGGGTAGATTGGCAGAGGCCCTGGAGGTTTTTTGCCTTCCTCTGCAGCATGGGGCACGAGTCACTTACCGGAGGATTCTCTGCATCTTGAAGTCTTTAAACCATGATTTGAGGACTTCAGTAGCTGAGACATAGGTGAGAGGATTATTCCAGGAGTGGGTGGGTGAGATTCTGTGGCCTGCATTGTGCAGGAGGTCAGACTAGATGATCATAATGGTCCCTTCTGACCTTAAAGTCTATGAGTCTAAGATTCATAGAAGGTGCTCCAGGTATACAGAGCGTCACGGAAGAAAGCTCAGAGACAAACATGGGAAAAGAAAACAAATGGGTATTCAAGCCCTGCATCACTGGCAGAGCGAGGGGGAAAGGGGCAACACAATAAGAGACAAGAGCAGATGTATAGGGTAGGGAGGGACAGAGCTTTGAGGAACCTTGAAAGCCAAAGCAAAAAGCTTAAATGTAATTAGGTAGTCAGAATGATGGGCAAGGAAGACAAGACAGGGAAAGTGTGTTTCATGTGGATTGGACAAGAGGCATGTCATAACAGGGTGGCCAGGGGAGAGGAAGCTACAGTAAGCAAGAACTGAGATAATGACAACCTTGAGAAAAGTGAAGCAAGAAGGTGGACATCAAAGAGAGAGAGCCCCCTGCTGGAATTACAAAGACAATAGGAGGGAGCAGGTGGACCAGCCAAAGACAGCACTCAAGGAACGCACTGGGAGAACCAGAAGAACTCAGTATTACAAAAGCCAAGGTCAGACAAGATGTTGAAAGAAATAAGTTTGAGGATCATCATAAATGAATAATAGGAAAAAAAGTGAGGAAGGCACTTCATAAGCTACTTTTTATCTCATATTAACATACCAGAGCAGCATGATAAAGGGTTTTGTTGTTGTTTTAATGCATGTAGATATGACGTTGATTGATACAATTCAAATTTCCAAATAAATTCCTTTTGATTGCGATAAATCGCCTGTATTCATCGTTCATTCAAGTCAATGAAATTTGGGTGCCTAACTCCTTTAGAAAATCCATCTGTAAAAGAGAGGTCCTTCTAAAAGGAGTGATAGGTCCAGTGATTAGAACCATGCTCCTAGCCGAGGACATCAAGTCCTGGGTTCAAGTCCCTGCTCCATCAAAGACTTCCTGTGTGACCCTGCACAACTCATTTAGTGTGTGCCTCAGTTTCCTCTCTATAAAATGGGTATAATAGTACTTCCCTATCTTACAGGGGTGTAGTCAAGATAAATACATTGAAGATTGTGAGGTGTTCAAATTCTACAGGGGGCCATATAAGTGTCTAGAATAGACTGAAAATTCCAACCTGCATTTTTTCATTAACTACGGAAAAAGTAAGTATGAAGTAATAAACTAGTAATCTCCATAACTTTGTCTGTCTTGCAATTGTCTTTTTTATTATTACTGTTAATTTCATAAGTGGAAGCAACAATATACTAAAGAGGTTCTCGGCTACATTGACTTTAAAAACAAGAGAAAGACTCAGTACAGTCATTGCTAGGAAAAGGAATGACTTCTGAAAATGCACTGTCACACTATACAAGAGAGCTGAGATGGGCTCTGATAACAAGATTGGATGGCTAAGCAGAAAGCGAAAATGAGGTCTAAAGCCTTCACCACCAGATTACCAGTTCAAATCCAGCCCAAATTGCCTGAATGTTGTTACTATAAAATGGATGAGTTTGATGGTCTCAGACTAGTCTCCAATGGTCATAAATTCACACTTAGAACAAGGTACAACTACACAAACTGGTACCCTAGTTGGCAGAAGCCAGATGTGGCTCCCCTCTACAGGCAGTCCCTCCGGGTGAGAAATTGAGGCACAGTGATGGGAGAGTTTGTACTACTGCAACCTATGCTGTAATGACTCTCTCAGTAGGGAGAAGAATCCAGTCTCCGGGGATGTCAGTCCAGCACCTCCCACCAATATTAGATTCACATAAAAAGAGTTTTTTAAAAGTACAAAAATTCCTGGTTGTAAAAGAAGGTGGTTCAATGGAAGTAAAAGAGAGAAAGGGGTAAAAAAGTAACCAAAAAAGGTAATAAAAAAGGGCTTGTCTACACTACTCCACAGTTTCGCCAATGGGGCATGAATAGCAGTGCGCACTGAAGTACTGCACTGTAACTCCCCCATGTGGATGCTGTGGGCACAGATTAAAAGGTTCCTACTTTGCATTAATGCAATCCTATTTGAAGAGGATTACATTTATGCAAACTAGGAACCTTTTCATCTGTGCCCGCAGTGACCACACGGGAGAGTAGCAGTGCAGCATTTTGGTGGGCACTGCTGTTCATGCCTCCATAGTCCAAAGTGCAGAGCAATGCAGACAATCCCAGAGACAGTTAGGGAACAGTAAAAGAAATGAAAGGCCCAGAGAAGACTGAGGAGGTATTTGTTATGGGGCACACACAGGAAATGAAAACTGCAGAGCCCAAGTGTTGCTCGGTCTTCTCCAGCTGGGCTGCTTCATTCCGTTCCCACTGATTTCAAAATACTTTTGCCTCTTATACACCCCATCAAAAAGATAGGAGGCGGCAGAGGTTTTCTCAAAGCAGGGTGCAGTGAAGAGCAGGCTCTCAGCTGGCAAAAAAAAAAAAAGTATCAGCCAGCCCCTAAAGGCTAGCATCAAGGGCAGGCTGAGCTCTGAGTTCCTTAAACTCAAAAGTCACTAAAGAGGATGCCCTAGCTAACCACCTGAAAGCTGGGCATCTGAAGAAGACCAAGCCATGCTGGCTAGTTTCCCTTAAGCCAGCCGGCACTTCGGGGGAGGCTGCATTCTGGCTTTCCCATGCCTGGAGCACAGTGAACAACATGCCAGCTGTGCTGCAGACAAGCCAAGTTTAATGAGGCTACAACAAAAGCATTCACATGTCTACTACTGAGTATCTATGCTTTTTTTGCTACAGATAGTCAAAAAACAGGAGACAAATTTTTGAAAATGTTCATACATTTCCTCCCCATCTTTTTACTGAAATTTCAAAGTTTGGAAAATTTTCTGACTATTTCTACTTTTTACACTCAAAGACACTAACCTGAAAAGGGCTTTTTTTCCTCAGCATTTTTGATGAAAAAAAACTGTGCTCTGTGATGAATGCAAGAAATACACTACTAGTTGCTTTTCTTCTTGGTAAATAGTGAAGACTTAATTGCGACTCCTGCTACGAAGACAGAGAGAACCTTTCTGTCCCCTCCAGTGCTCCCACACAGAGGAAGGTATAATCCATCTCCGACTAGTGGGGAAATGGCCATGGCCCTGCCACTTCCCCCATGCTAGGACAGACATGCTAGTGTTTACAGCTGGTCTGGTGTTAAGAGGATATATTTTATCTGCTCGCTGTTTTACAGACAATGTCAATTTTGCAGTAACCCATAACAGTTCTATTTTTATAACATGTCTCAAGTCTCCCTCTCTTTTTTGTGGGAAACGGAGAGAACTGTAAAGAAAGATTGTGGCAAGACAACCCTCAGATCAGATCTGCTCGAACTCAGCCAATCTGGTTTCAGCACAGAAACTGCACTAACTGCACTGATTGGTGATTTCCTGGTGATGGATGCAGATCAAGTGGACATGGTGATTTCTTCAGCTCTGTCAGGTACCTTCAGTACCATACATTATGAGCTATTGTTTACACATCCGCAGTACCTGGCAGGAATAGATGGAGTTGCTCTTGAGTGGCTCCAATTCTTTCTTTCTGAGAGTAAAAGTAGTAGTGGGCAGCTGCCCAGAGCTCTCTCACGTGGGGTATTACATGGTTCAGTCTAGCCATTCACATTGTCAGAAGAGTATATGAGGCCATTAGGAGATGGGAAAAGATGCCTTCAGAATGCTGAAGACAAGCAGATCTATGTCTCAATTTCATTGCTCTGCTCTGTTTGAGACAGGGGGTTGGATAAGGGTAATCAACCTGAGGCTCAATCCAGACAAGACTGAAGGACAGTTAAGAGGATGGAGAAAGAAATTAGGAAAAAATATTGAACACTCTATTCGCTCCCTTGGTTGGGAGGGTAGACCTGCCAGTCTTTACTCAAGTTTGCATTTTGAAGATTGTGTAAGACCACAGCAGATCTAGATCATCAGAGAGCAGTTATGGCCAAAACTGGTTTCTCCCATCTGCACTTGACAAGAAAGGCACAGCCGTTACTTTGGCATGTGAACCCTGCTATAGTAATCCAGCTTTTGTCAATTTGAGATTAGGCAACTGCCGTTTTAAGACCACTTGAAAACAGAAGTTAGCGCAGAAAGTAGCTTCTGTTGGTTAAAGGGTGCTTCCCACTGGAAACATGGTTGTCTGTACACAGTCCTGATTGATTTATTTTCTGACTTGAGCTTTAAAGTATCAGTTATTATCAGTAAACGGTTTGGACCTTGCCTACCTGAAAGACATCCACTACTCTGCAAGAGATACTCTGACACAGCTGCAATCAGTGATTCTGGAACTCACTCCTTCTCTCTTATTCCCAAATATTTATTATTCATTTAAGTGTATAAAACAACCAAAACTAATCTTTGGATGATTACCTGTTCTGTTCATTCCCTCTGGGGCATTTGGCATTGGCAAATGTTGGCAGACAGGATACTGGGCTAGATGGACCTTTGGTCTAACCCAGTATGGCCGTTCTTACGTTATGTTCTAATGTGCCCCCAACTCAGGCTTAGGTAGGGTGACCAAACATCCCAATTTTATCGGGACTCTCCGGATCTTAGGGGCTTTGTCTTAGATACGCAACTATTACTGGCCCGTCCCCTGGGGGAAAAAAGTGTCCCAATTTTTCACACTTACTATTTGGTCACCGTGGGCTTAGGGCACCATTCCCTCCCATAATGTAATTAACAATCAACAAAGCAGATAGACTACATAAAAATAAAAACTGTGTTTTAACCAGTGTTCATCTTTAAAAGTCTCCGATGCAGGGACGGGAGGGACTTCACAAAAGGCATTTCGTAGCATTACACAACCGCCCCTCCAGCCCTTCCCAAGGTGCCCTGGAGAAAAGATGGCCCCAGCAGTATGTTCATAAAGTAAACAGATCAGGGCTCTAGCCGAGCTTGGTGGGGAAGTGATTTCAAGAGTCAGTGGGCCTTCACAAAGACCACCCTGTCAGTAGTTCCCTTTCATTAATATTGAGAGAGCTCTGGTTCAAGTGATTCTGCTGATCACAGCAGCAGAAGCATGACCTGAGGACAGAGGTAGTCTTTTGGGTAGCCTGGTATCAAACCATTAAGAGCTTTGAAGATCAAACCCAACACCCATCTGCAAACTCACAGGCAACCAGTGCAGTATCCGGAACACCAGAGGTATGTGCTCTCTGAGTGAAACCTTGTTTAATAGGTGCATTCTGCACCCATCTTCATTCTGTTTGATTGCTTTCTATTTTGTGGGTTGAGGGCATTAGTGCGGATGTTTTGGTTGTAATATTTTATCTATATCCTTTTAAATGTATGCACCACTGCCTAGAGTTACGGACAGGCAATTTTTTAAAAACAGATAAATAAATGAGTATTAAAAAATAAATAATTCCTTACTGAAGTTCCATACAATCAAGTTAACACACCCTTTCCTTATTTTCAGCTCAAATGACTGGCCCTCATTGGGCCCTATGATGAAAAAACCAAGGTAAAAGGACTTTGCATGTGTGAAAATGAGCTACAGCATATTCAAGTGTAGCAAAGACATTATCATCCCTAAGAAGAGTTTGAGTAGCCAGGCCATCCACCTAGCCAGGCCATCACCAGTTATTTCTGGCTCTACGGGGGTTGACGGGAGTAGTAAATGTGGCCCGTTATTCCCACTACTTATATGGAAATATGCAGGCCACAAAACTCTATTTGTGAGAACAATACCCCATTCTTCCCCCTGCCCCAGCATGTTCACCTGGCGGGACCACCACAGAGATCCCATCTGCAATGCACTGTGTGGTGGGCACAAAGCGCTCTTGTATGGGCTCTCCCCTGCTTTGCTGCCAGCACACTTGTGTGGCAGGAGACATTATCTCTGCTGCCTTTGACCCTTTATGCCTGAGTAGACTGCCCCAGAATTTGGCCCTTCATGGTGAACAATCCTAATTTTAGATTCAAATGTATCACCATCCCACCCTTTTACGGTCAATTGGCAGCACTGCTACAGATCCAGAAAACCAACATTACAGAAAATGCTGAAGAAACAATTTCTACATCATTTTAGCATTATCCTCCACTGCTTCCTTCCCTATGCAATAGCCCACAGTTTGAGTCTATGTCCCAGACCTGGACCCGGGCAGACTGTATGGTAATGCCACCTACCTTCAACTGCAGAAAGGTTCTCGGGACTGCTGAAAAGCAACACCGTCAGGAATCATAACATTTTTCAAAGCTTTTATAAACATCCTAATTCATTAAATACTACACTAGGACAAACTTAGGACTGAGAGATTCCCATATGGGCACATACATATACTCTGAATCCCTCCCCCCTCCTTAAACAGAACCATACCACATGTCCCTCTGGCACACTGAATGAGTGAAAATCTTACAAGTTCTAGTTTGAATATACTCAAGCAGCAACTCAAGAAATATATTTCACGGTAAGCTCAACTAAACTGCTGATACTTCAAAGGTTAGCATATGCGTTATTTATCATCAGATTTGTAACTGAGCTTTTGCTCAGTTCCAGCTGCAGATTCAAACATTGCAATACATTTTATGTAATGTAGTAAAGAATATTAAAGAGGTGGTTACATTTCACTGTGGATTTAAACAGGAAGCTGGAGGGGGCTGGTGCCACACTGGCAGGGTAACTTACTGATGCGCTTTTTAAAGGAGTCCTAAAAAGACTCCAAAGTCTGAATGAAAACCAGCCCCATACACTTAAATAGTATCTGTGTAACAGGAATCAGTTATGCTAGACCCTCAGATATTCCAGCCAGAACTCAGCCTAAGAATATCTTGGCACTTCAAGTGAGAAGTGGAGTGCCCTCAACACTGACTTCTCAGAACCTCACAGGATGAGGCTCATTTCATTCCTACAGTGGTAGTGTGAGAAGTCAATCAGACTATATTTTGAATTCTCATTCCAGTGAATGCATATACAGAATACAGGGCCAAACACAAAATGCCTAGTCATCAAGGACAGCAGAGGCTGCCCCGGCACGATATCATCTTCCCTATACCCGTTATCTGAAGGTGTTATTGCCTGCAACACAAAAGGTTTGTGCTAACAGCCCTTCAAGCAACATGATGATAAACATTTAACTGTCCCAGTGCCCACTTTCATATCCTTATGCTGAGAAATGAGCACTCTAAGGGAAGACGTTTGTTGCTACACTGTTTGGCAATGTTACCAGGGCTTTTCTGGTGCCAATTTTAATATGCTCCTGTGGAAAGCAGGAAAAATGAATTTCAGCACCACACACATACAAAAAGGAAATCTATTACCTTTAACTTTAAAACACTAGCCAGGTTAACAGAAAGCAACTGGGTTCTGGGAAAGGAAAGAGCACTCAGACTGAATCACAACATAGTAATTAGGGCCAGTAGGTCATTAAAGCCACAGCTGTATAAACTAGGGGTGTAATTAACTTTCTATACTGCTTTTACACAACAGCATTTCAGTTTCTTCTGTGAAGTGGGGGGGGGGATCCGTTATATTAAAAAAAGAAAAGAAAAATAACCCCTGAAATGCCAATCAAGTGCAGCAAACCATTGTATATTTTGCAGGGGGGAGGGAAGCATGTAAGAAGTGTGTTTTTGTAAGTGTGAAATACAAAGTACTACATAAGAATTATATTCATGAGATGTAGTCAGAAGGTTTGCAAGCTGCCATATAGTGGCTGTTGGGTGAGCTTCCTGTATATACAGTTGCAAGGCAATTACTGTTCTCTGTAGAAGGTGAATACAAGAAAATGAAAAATTATACACTAGCATGAAACAGTTACAATACCTCATTTAAAATGTAAGCCTAGTGAACAAGTTACAGGGCATTAAAAGGAGCAACTGCAAGACTTTAATTATAAACTAGTTCCTACCGTACAGTAGTTTAGAAAAATCAGCCGCTTCCAAGCTGGCAATTTCCATATATAGCTCTGCTGCTGTTTGAAACAGACAACCTGTAAAGTTATCAACAACAGAAGAGGACCTCATGAAATGCTCAAGGACCTCAATGTAACCTACTACTGTCCAGTTCATTGATGTGCTAATGTGCTAAAAAAATACTCCACATTCAGTTGAGAAACTGAAAAGAGAGAGTAATTTACAAATGGACACTGACCATGGGGGAGGGCAGCGCGGGAGGGGAATATGAGTGAAGGAGGAAAAAATAAAGGGAAGCTGGAGCCATATTTTTAATCTGAGAAAAGTGCTAAAATCCTGAAAAGGAAACCATGCATGCGGATAAACAACAGAATCACACATACACGCATAGCAAAGCTTGGGGCTTCTCAGCCACTTTTCATCAGATAAGAAATAACAGCATCAGCCAAAAACAAAGGTACACAGCTGAATAGTTGCTTGATGCATACGGCTTTTGCTGCTGGCCAGAGGGGACATGGTGATTTGTAAATCCAGGTTTGAATTATATTATTGTCAACAATCCAAACATAACAGCCAGGATCAAAATATATTTGTTTTCTAAAAAAGGAGTGACAAGTCTGTCATGGGTGCCAATACTTAGTTCTCTCTAAGTAAGAGGAAGGGGGCGCAGTTAATTTCAAAAACTCAAGACATCTAATGTATATGCCCAGCAGTAGCATTCATTTTGGAAGGCATTTTTAGAACTGCCTTTTAATTGGCCCTAAGGATCATTTCCAAGGTCTGACTTCTTAATTGGTTTTTTGGAGGGAGGAAGGGAAGGAACATGATGCCACCTCTCTGGAAGTTGCCCCCACTTAAACCCATGTCAGAATCCCAGTAGAAACTCCAAATCTATACCCTACAATCACAGACATCAGGCAAGAGTAATAGGCATAAAAGGCACCTAATTCTGTCAAAGAGAACATCTACTTGTCACTGACATCAAAAAGAAAACCACACATTTATGCTACAAGAGATGTATACATTTCAATGATGCTTTGTCCTGAAAGCAACAAGCTTGAAGTACATGAAAAGGCAAAGAGGGAAAATGGCTGTTTGCTACTTCCTTCCATGTTAAAGAAGATGCTTTCAAAGTGTCTTATAACTTTAGTGTACTGTAATGAATTTCTAAGGGATTCCAATGAAATAGATGGTTTTTCCTATTCTTTGGAGTGATCTCGTCTAATCTTGCAATACTCCTGAGTTGCAAGGTCTTCCTAACTTCAGTATCCCACAGGAAGTCATTAGTTATGTTCTATTACCACCCTTGTAATATTATCAGCACAAATATTGCCTGTATTGATCTGGACCCACGTACACTATTGAAAACATTGCTTCAGATTAAGGTATGAAATCCTTACTTGCCAAGAGACCGAGGCTACATTACAATCTTGTATGTCAGGCACTACAAATAAAAGAAGTGGTGTATATCAAAGGACACTATCATGTAGCTTATTTTATAGGGTAATATTTTTAACACATCCTATTTTCTAATGCTGAAAGATTTTTACCCTGATCTTTTTCTGTTGAACTTAGCATAGATTTGTTTTCCCTGTTCTTTAAATGAAACATTTTTACTTTTGTCAAACAATTTAGGGCTTGTCTACACTTGAAATTTGTTTCTGATTAAGGTAGAATACAAATTTAAAGTGCGATAGCTATTCCTAAGGAATAGCATAACTTCCAGAATAAGAACGTCCACACACGGAGTTAATTAAGAACAGTTAATCAGGAACAATTCCATGTGTCCGTATACAGTGCCTTTTGATGCCAAAATGTCTTCCCTTTTGTACCAGTGTCATGTACCAAGACAGTATAGTCATGAACAGTATTAACTGCAATTCAAAAGTCAGGAGTTGGAGCCTGATATACAGTGTTATGGTAGGTCTCACAAAAATACAGAATTTATTTTTATTCTCACTAATGAAATTGTACATTTTTGAATAAATTAAAATTGGGTCCTGAAAATATTGACACTAAACAACGTCATTTTCTTTTCATAGATTTTTGGGCCACATTTTTATGAGCAAAGGAATATGCTCCCCTTCAAGTGGCTGCTTTTGCACATAGACACTGGGTAACTGCCTGCTCTAACAGGACTTTACACATGCACAGCATCTTTAAACATTTGCCTGTCTTCATTTTGAGTGTACAAATGGCTGTACCAGCTCTGTGCCTCTGCCTTCCTTATCGGAAGTTGTGGCCTTCGACAATGTTTATGTCGTTTTCATCTAACTCCTTCCAGGCAGTCAGGTATGAATGAACAATGTCATCCACATACTATCAATGCTTCAGTGCACGTTAAAGAATCTCTGCATCACTACTACCATGGCTATCAGCCTGTGGGTAGTAACCTTGAGGTGGATTGTCTGAAGGTTTTGATGGGGCCTCAGGTTTGCTGCCTAGCCTCTGCCCAGGACTGGCAGAACAAGAACTGCACCGATTCTAGGAGGCACATTCAGGAGGCAGGGTAGGAAGCAGAGGAACCAATACTTGAGACAGATTTAAGATTGCAATCCCTGTCCACCTGCAGCACAGGAGAGAACTTACCATCCCTCCCAGCAGGCAGAAATGGGTAAAAGAGGGAACTCACTTCTCCAAATAGCCATAAGAGGGCAATGAAGAGCGCTACAGGCCTGGGTTCAAGACAGCCCAACCATGAGCCCCATGAAGTATCATAGGAAAAACGGGCAGACTAAACCAGGGTAATCTGGGAAGCTGCAGGTCTCTCAATCTATCTGATACGTTTCCTGTAGCCTAATTTTTAGTTGTGCCCAGCTGGGAGGGCTGTGGGGGGTGGAGGAGGAGAAGACATGACACAAACTATTTATCAGACGGAGGAAGATGCACTTGAGAGGAAGATGACTGAGGGTCTGGGGATGGATCTGCAGGAGAGAGGAAGCTTCCCTCTGTGGCTGATGACCTAGTCAGTCTCCTCACAGAAGAACTGGCACAAAAGATCTTAGATGTGTCTTGTGGGGGAAAATGATGGCTGAATATTGCATTCTGGGAAGGATAAGGATGGAGACCTCTAGTCTCATGAACATGCTCTGTCTCACTCTCCTAAGATTTTATTTTACATCTTTGGTTAGACCTGGGAAGATATTTACTGTAGGCAATAAATCAGTTTAACATGATCTGTAGAATACCTGCTGGTTTCCCTGTCATAGAAAGTGTCATGTAAGAGCAATATATTGTTCACATCAATGCTCTGAGCTCATTCTCTCTTTTCAGAAAATAAAACCAAGATGAGTTTGTGATGACACCCTTCACCATCTCCTTAAACTTCAAAAGGAAATGCAGTAATGACCCATTAAGCAATAGTATGGCCCTTGTTAAGCATGGGATTACAAATCTCATCCTAAAACTTAATCTCAGAAATTGTCGTGTCCGCTGAAAGGGTTCAAGGACTTTAGAGTCTCTCTTCCCTAGAATTTTGCACATTTAAATCATTTAACTTTGAACTAACCAACCTTCCTCCATTTGAAGGGGGGGGGAAACCGTCTAAACTTTTAGCGCTAATAAAATAACGACAACATTTTTGTCTAGCATAATTACTGACAGATTCCAAGTGGAAAGCTGTTGCTTTTATTTTAATTTTATTAAAGAAGTGAACAAAGGCTACCCAAGGCACCACAATAAAATTACATTAACTGTAAAATTACATTATTAATTCTTTAATCTCACTTGAGGCCTCAAGCTGTTGCTGTGTCCAATTACCCAGCTAACCACCTGTCAGAATTGTAAAGCTAGTTTAACATTACCTCCAGGACAGTGGTGTGCCCTATGTTCAGTCAGGTCTGCCAGCGAATCGAAGTCCTGCTGACAGTTATCGCAGGTGTAAATTGACTCATCCTCCATGTCTTCATCTTCCTCATTTCTCTCTTCCTGACTCGTCACGCTGTTTCTCTCTTCCAAGGCCCGGCTGTCCTTCACCTCATTCTCCAGCTCTCCTCCTAGGCCTCCTGCCAACAGGAAGAATATACTCCATGGTAAATTTTAGTGGTCTGAGGAAAAAATTTTTAAAGAAATGGTCTTGCATCTATTAGATACATTTAATTACCCTAGCTCTCACTTCACATTATTCCTGACACCTCTCATTATATGAATGTGTTTTTTGTATCATGCAGTGTAACAACTCTCAATTGTATTCTTTAATACTTGGTGTGAATCCTCCAAAGATACTTTCTTCTAATCTTCTTCAGTGTCTGTATGGTAGGAATCTCTAGGTCTCCATCATACCAACCTGCTAGCATTTCATCATTTGAAGCAGATTCACAACACACTACAAACTGGCAAGATTAATTATTGACTGTTAAGAAAAGTTAAGTGCTGGATTTTAATTCTTTAATTTCCCCCCCGCCCGCCCCCCCCAAAAAACAACAATCTTCAAGCATCACCAAGAAAAAATTATCTGTTTTAAGGTCCCCATACCTATTTAACTTCTGGTATGTCAGTAGTTCCACTAGACCTGAGCTAACCTAAGTCAATTTGCTAGGCAGACATGCTTTGAATTCTAGTTGTCGGGTTAACATTATGGTATTTGATATTCAGATTTCTTAGATATTCTTTATTTTAAACTGTGATCCAAATTTAGGAAAATGGAAATTTAAAGGGAAAGGAATAAACTGCAAGTTTAAAACAGAGATATAATTATGGACCTGCTTCTCTTTTCACTTACACCAGTGTAAGTCAGGATTAAATCCATTGCCATCAATGGAAATAACCCAGTGTAAAACTGGTCTAATGGAGGTAAGATTCGGGTTCTCTAGCTACATAGTGTCTTTAATGCAGTATGCAAAGAGCATGTTCAAATCATGCTATTAGACTGGTTTGCCTATTTTGACTCCTTCCATTCATCTTAAACTCTGTTCTAATAAAGTGTGTGGACTGTAAAGAATCATTATAAAATTGAACCTGAAGCACAAACTGCAATAAAAAATTTAATTCACAGAATCTTCTATTAGAAGTTCCAAGTTGTTCACTGTCTGAATTGATACGTCGGAAGCTAGTTTCTTAAACAGGACTGAGGGTATCTCCTCTTGATCCAAATTTTTAATGAGATGTTATAAAGTTGTTGGGTTGTTTGTTTAAACTATGAAGGAAACACCAGTGATTATACAGATCAATCATTTCTCATATGGGATTGGATCCAAAGAGATTAATGCCAACCAATACTGAAAAAAGAAGAAGCTAAACTGAGAAATACAATTTATTCAAGATGAAAGCTAGGAACTATAAGCACTTCAATTCAGATATATAAAGTTAGTAGGGTTCTATTACTGCCATCCATTGAAAACACACATTTTCAAACATCTGCACTGAACACAATAGCGTAAATCAACTCGTGTAAACTGTTCTGCAGTTTTCCATGGAGCACTCATAGCATGACATACCCTTCAGATTGCAATGGAAATATTAAAAATCAATGTTTTTGCTTGTGGTGTATGTAGCATCTCTCAACAATTAAATGATCTACACATTTTCAGGTTCTTTTACTGTCGGTTTACACAGATATTTTCAACAGAAAATATTCATTAAAAGCTACCTATTATATTCATCTAAAGAAAACAAATCTACCACTAATGCAGTGGAAATGAATTTAAGGGTTTGGTAACAAGAAAAATTATTCAGTAAGCTCTCTACATTGTAGGCCATTGTTTGGACTATGTTTATTCAGTGAAGTACTGTTCTCTGAATCTCATGCTTTTCAGCCTTTTCCTTTAGTAACAATGTATTGTAGGGAAAAAAAACATAATTCTGGTTCTCTCTGAACTGGTACCCACCCAAATAATAAGTTACATTTAAGGCTATGATAGATTTGCTTTACTTAACACATAATTTAATGTATATATTCAAATTATCATTTTCATTTTGTCATATTTACTTAACATAGCTTTTTACAATCTCTCATCCCAGACTCGAATCACAAACATTACAGCTCATTCAATCTCGTTAAAGCCTGTATGTCTTGTAGAGTTGATAGTTAATAAATCAGAATGTCAACTCTCCTAGTTTTATAAGACAGAAACCTATAAAAATAGTCCAAGTATATAAATCCAATTTAAAGAACTGCCACGTAATTCTGTTCTGACTGCTAATGGCAAACTTAGAGAAAGGCTTTCTAAACCTGGCCTTTCCAATGCCAAAAAAATAAAAAGGGCTCAGGCAGATTAGCAGAGGTTCCAGGGACCTATACAACACAGCAGAGTACAAATGTTTCCTTTTGACAATCAACTTTAGGTCAGCTGATCATTTTGCAACAAATTCATCCTTGGTATAACTCCAATAACTACATGACTGCGCCAGGGATGAATTTTCTCCACTGTATTCAACAACAACAAATAATTTAGCACACTGCTTTCGGAAAAATAATTTGTACAATGTGAGGTAAGACAACAGATTTCCATCTGCAATGCAACATTTTATAAAAATCTTTTTATTTCCTACTAAAACAGGAAATTTGCTTCACCAAAAGCAACCTTCCAAAGTTTCATTACTAGACATATGTATGTGTAACAGCACAGAAACAAATCTTGTATAAATTGAGGTATTTAGCAGAGAAAAAATTGCTCTAAATTGAGGTTCTATATTCAAAGAATTGTACTTGTGCATGATTCTCTCCATCTTATTGTCAATCTTTATTAGACTCTTCTTCCATGCTATATACTTGATTCTTGCTTCATAAAGCAGGATCTACAGCAAGCACAATGGACAAGAAAAGCATGGTGTCTATTTTTTTAGTTAATTTCATTTACATTGAATATGAATATCAGCATGGAGGACCTCACTATCACTGACAGTTCACTTTTTTTTGTCTTTTAAAGTAAATTTAGTGCCTGTGAAAGGTGCCGGGCTGACAGACTTGGAGGCTTTTCTTTGGAAAGAGGTCTTTAGCGAGCAGCAAAGCAAGGTAAGCCAAGTTCAGTGGTAGCACACATTGCCCTATCAATGTGTCACAACCAAGAATTAAAGAACATACACTTTAGGAGTGTGATAGTTACTTCTTTGTGCCTCTGCAGAAATTGCCAACAAAGCTGTCATTGGTGGTGTTTTAGATTGCTGTGTATTTGGGATATGGCCACATAACTATAGGAAAATGGACTGAGAGCATCAACTCATTTCATAAAAGTAAGCAGTCATCAGATGTTATTTTTTTGGTCACTAACCAATGTGGGCTGATCCAAATAGGTAAGCTAGTAATTAAAAGCTTTGCATCCTGCTCCATGTAGCCATACTGTTAACTCATTCTTTAAGAATGAGACACACCACATGTTCATTTTGACTATTAAAACTAAGAAAAGTTACAAAAAAATAACTTACAAAAAAGATTGTAAGTCACCATAAGTAAAAATTATGCCAACCTAATGGTTACTATCTGTGACCCAGAACTGGGAGCAGGCTCCAATTCTTACTCATCAAGCTGGTACTGCTAAGGATGCACTGTCTTCAGAGGGATCAAATCTGCACACCACCAAAGTGTCCCTTCAAGGCTAGAAATATACAATAGAAAGGGCTATTTGTACAACGCTTTTGTAGAGCCTGGGTAACAGCTGCACTTGGGAATGGAATATACCAGGAATAAAGAGGGGGTGGAAACCTAAAAGAGTCTCACAAATGGCCATAGAGACCATTCTGCTTACCTGTGAGAAGGCTCAGTTCCCCAGTAGATACGGAGGAGACAGCATGAACTAGTGATTTGATCAGCAGGTGTCAGGAAACCTACCCTGCCACTGATTCTCTGTCTGCCTTGGGCCTGTCATTTAACCTCTCCATGCCTGTTTTTCAATATATAACATGAAGATAAGAACTTATCCACCTTTACAAAGGTGCTTTGAGATCAGTGAATAAAACATGCTATCAAGTGCAAATTTTATTATTTGCCTGAGCAGTAAATATTTACAATGCCCTTAGAGCTTGGATTGCTTAATCTGATTAGCAAAAGTAACAGTTTCCTATTGTATATACTGTAACAAAAAAATCACACTTACTGATATATCCAGGAATTCCCACAAGGTACATATTATTGAGAGGATAGCATATTAACACTGACATACTGTTACCAAGCAACACTAGGACAAATTTGTATGTAGCACAGAGGTTATGTGGAAAAGTCAACACAAGAAAACTGCTGGCACTGGTTTGTTAAAATAAATGACTGCTAATTAATTCTAATAAAAAAATCTTTGTGTTTCACAGACGTGCATGCTATATACAGCTGGCATACTTGAGCTGCAAGTACATAGGATACTCAAAAAATCCATATACTGATGATGAAAGAATCAAGGTTGAAATTCACAACCACTCATACTCAACAGTGTCTCCAACAAGATACTGAACAGACTATTGAACGTCCACAGAACATCCATTTCTAATTGTTGCTTTCAATGTATTTAATCACTTGGCTGCATAACTGAAGTAGAGGCTTCAATCTGAGTTATCAGCCTTGAAAATATAACTTACTATGCCTAACGTTACAATACAAACTGGTTCTTTTCTGTATCAGGTTTAAAATGTTTGCTGTGCATCAACACACGAATATTTTACCCTACTATCTTAATGACAATCTGGACAATAGCATCAGTAAAATGTTATTTTATTTGCCACTACGGTTAGTGTTTTCAGTGAGTCAATCATTTTTCTTTGTAAGCGATGGTTTATTTTCTAGAAATAAGGCTAGTACTTCAAAAATAGAAAAGGCCAAAATATATCAGTGTTACTAAGTGGCATGCTGACCTAAGAAATACACCAAGGAGAGGAATTCATTAAATTTGGCTTATTTGAAAATTAGAATCAGTATATAATTACTATAGTGGTGTGTAGCATGTGAACTGTTCATGAAATTTTCTGTTATGGAAACCATACAATTTTTAAAACTGACACTTTTAAAATAAATTACACACACAGGGTGAAATCTTGGCCCCATTGAAATCAATGGGCAAACTCTCATTTGATTTTAATGGGGCCATGATTTCACCATTATATTGTGTATGTTAAAAGATCACCTTTTTCTTCTGTGTTTGTACAGAGCCTAGCATAATAGGGTCCTGATCCTTGACCAGGGCTCTTAGGCACTATGGTAATACGAACAATAATAAATAAAAATAAAATCTATGGGCATCAACTGGCAGCATACAATTAGAGAGACAAAATGATGGGTCTAAATCCCAAGAGGTTATGACCACCTACAGTTCCCATTGATTGGCTGGGAGATGCAGGTGCAGATTGCCTCTCAGGATTTGGTCTATAGAAATTAGTGATGGAAAGAACCTTTTAGGCAATTTCAGAATTGCAAAAAGAAAGGGGCAAGTAAAATATCGCTCTTTTTCCTATTATCATGGCAAAAGGCAAGCAAGATCATTTTGTGCTTGTTCTGATATATTTTCAGTACAATTTTGCAAGCCGAAGAGCAGGATTATTCCCTATAGCGGGGGTTCTCAACCTTTTTCTTTCTGAGCCCCCCCCCCCCGCCCCCCAATTTGCTATTAAAAACTCCATGGCCCACCTGTGCCACAACTAGTTTTCTGCATATAAAAGCCAGGGCTGGCATTAGGGGGTAGCAAGCAGGGCAATTTCATGGGGCCGCACGCCACAGTGGGCCCCGCAAAACCAAGTTGCTCAGGCTCCTCCTTCAGCCTTAGGCGGCAGAGCTCAGGACCCCGGTCTTCAGCCCCATGCGGTGCGGCTTTGGCTTTCTACCCGGGCTCCAGCAAGTCTAACTCTGGCCCTGCTAGGCGGCCCCCCCGAAACCTGCTCGCGGCTCCCCAGGGGGCCCGACTTCCCTATAGCATATTATCTAGCACTATGTCCAATCTAGTTTTAAATTCCTCAAGTAGTGGGGCTTCTATCAAAAGTATGTCTCATAGTTGATACTACATTCATCTTCTAATTGTGCAACACTTCTTTTGTAAGTAGTTTAACAGACACAGATACAACAGTAATTCATAAAGGAAATGCTTACACTTGACAAGTTATAACAGCTATACATGTAAACATATGCACACCACGAAAGTCACATTGGTCACTTTTGAAAACGTGAAGAAAAACAAAAAAAGGCCAAGACACTGACACCTCTGGCTCACCAACATCTTAGCAGAGCAGTCGCACTGTGATAAGATAGTCATTACCCTCTTAAGCCAACCCACACAGGTACACAGCTTCCTCCTGGACTCGTCAGAAGAGGGGACCCAAGTCACATGCACTGAACGGAGGACATGCCCCTTATGAAGAAGAATCCATAGATGCAGACCAGCTGGTTGGAGCAAGTCACAGACGAAAAGGTTTATAGCCTAAGGGATGGAAGCTTTGGTGTTATAACCAGCCAATCTGATGGAGCTAAAATTAATCCCTGATGTAACTCCACTGACTTCAGTGGTATTACACCAGAAACGAATCTGTCCCATGTTTTACCAACAAAGCAGAACGTTTCTGTGTTGTGATTTCATGTCAGCTAGTGAACTCCTAAAAGCAGAGGAAACTTCATATATAATTAAAAAGTATGGACAAAAGAAAAATTAAGGATAAAAAGCCTAATCTAAAATCTTATTAATAAGTGTTTTTCTATTGCTAAATGTCAGTTCAGGGTCTGTGTTTGAATTAACTGTATTAAGTTTGTTAACATTTAAAAGCTGTCTCTGATATTATGAGATAACAGAGATGCCCAAAATTATCTGCAGGTTATAGTCCAAGAACAATAAATTTGGGCAAAAAGTTATTAATATTCTCCAGTTAGAAAGAGCAAACAAATCTGAGGGTAAAGAGTGTAGGCAGAGAAGTTTCTCATTTGCTGTATATTCCCAGTGACGCATGTTTTTGTAGCTTTAAGATCTTTTTTAAAAATCCTTTTAAAATATTCAAATCTTTACCATGTGTATGCTTGTGTTATACCTTACAACTGTACATATACAGCACACAAGCCGCAGTGAATGTAACTGTTAGTAGTTCTACTTTGCTATATTACAAAATAAAACTATTTCAAACACGCACAAAAAGAAACCAATGTGTTGGTTCACAAGACCAATTTATATCGAAAAATAAAAGTTCAATCTGAGTGCTACGTTGAGGGAAAGGCACTCTGTTTATCTCCAGTACATGCTAAGTGGATCAAAAGCAAGCATGTTTAAGACTCTAAAGTGCACAGCAGCCTAAGTCTTTCACTCAGTGTCAATACACTATAAAAAAAAGAAACAGGAAAATGGCTGAAAAAACAAATGAAGACCACAGAAAGGATAGCACATGAAATACTGTTGTAAATTGCAGGCAATATCAAATTGTACGGGACCTGTATATGAAAGATGTCGAAGCAACCGAAATTCAGGTTGCTATGCAATCTACTCACTGCTCAGATAAACACTTCTTACAGACTTTGAATTCTGTGCATCAGTTCCTCTCCTTTCTCAACAAGAGGAAAAAACAATCATAATACAAAAAAAATTATTTGATCCAGCATGTAGTTAATGGTGTTGGCCTCCTAAGACTTAAAACTTAATAAAATTGATCTCACTGCAGTGCTGTAATGAAGAACAGTAGGATAAGGCTACCCTTGAACCATGAAAATTGTATATTGTTACCTCCTTGTGACCTCCTAGGGCTATGGCCATTCCAACTTTTCCAAGCTGTCATTTGTTTGATTCTGACAACAGACTGTACAGACAGCAAGAATGGTACTATGGGAGGTTTTTTGGAAGGGCAGGGATGAGGACAGGCTGCTTAATGCTAGATAACTCTTTCAAACAACAATAAATTGAATTAGTAATGCACAATGCAATACACTAACCCAACTTAAAACTACTATATGAAGTGAGTTGGGAATAAAATATTAATATGCATAGTATTCAAAAGTCAGTGTCTTTCAGGTGGTGTATATTGTATCAATGCTACAGCATTTCACATCATAATAGTAATCACCACAATATGGGTTCTGAATTAACATTTTAAATATATAAACTTTTCCTGGTGTTTTTCTTTAACTTCGTAGTTGGAGAAGAAATGCACATTGGGCTGGTGAGTAAAGAGTAATCACCACTTGTGTGTTTAGTGGAAAATAATGCGTTTTAAAAGGACTATGCGACAAACTGAGCATTACATTATGAAGAGGAAGGTGGCTATTTATGTCTCATGCTCTACAATCTGACAACTAAATGATTTCTACCACTGTACTTTTTGCAAAATTCTTAGTTATGAGGTCTCCCTGCTCTTTGTGATAACCTAAATTTAACAATATTTTGAAGGCACTACTTTATTTATAAAATATTATCAAATTAATAACTTTCAGTATTAAGAAAAAGCCTGAGAAATGGCTATTTTTAGGCAAATGACAAAGTGGAGGATCTCCAAAACACGAAGTATGTCTGGTGGGATTTTTTTCCACCACCAATACTCAGTTCCACACTAAATATTTGGTTTTCCTATGTATGCTCCTCTTCTGTTGTACAAAATAAAGAAAAGAGACTTTAGTTTCATTCTTGCCTTAACTCACTTTGATTTGAGAATATATGTTTCTAAAATTCTAATTGCTATTTCCAAAAGACATGCTCTAGTTCAAACAGGAATTATTTTGTAAAGTTCTATGGTCTGTGTTACACAGAAAGTCACACTAGATGATCATCACAGTGGTACCTCCTAGCTGTAGAGTACTGTATCTGAATCTCTGGACAAGAGTTATATTGTATTCTATATATCAAGTAACAGGAAAAATTTAAACACTGAAAATAAACAAATGTGATGTTTGAAAGTCTTAGGCTACGTCTATACTACCTGCCTGATTCGGCAGGTAGCAATCGATCTTCTGGGATCGATTTATCGCGTCTTGTCTAGACGTGATAAATCGATCCCGGAAGTGCTCGCCGTCGACACCGGTACTCCTGCTCCATGCGAGGAGTAAGCGGAGTCGACAGGGGGGCCAGCCTGCCACGTCTGGACCCGCGGTAAGTGCTGTTTAGTTCGAACTAAGATACTTCGACTTCAGCTACGTTATTCACGTAGCTGACGTTGCGTATCTTAGTTCGACCCGGGGGGTTAGTGTAGACCAGCCCTTAGATGACCTTTCTGTGTCCTAGGGAGTTCTGAGTTGTCTGTATATTTCAACATATTGCCCCTCTTGGGGCAAATACAATGGGTGAAATTCCCACCGACTTCACTCAACATCTTCATGTACTTGCAAGAACTGTCAGTGCTTAAGTACCAGAATTTGCATTTGTGAATAGTTCTTTGGACCTTAGCCTCATGTTTGGGTTTACTGATTTTGGTACATGTACATACAGATAGTAGGTGTGAGCTAAAGCCCTCTGGAGTCAATGGGATTCTTTCCATTGACTTCAGTGAGTTTAGAATCAGGTCCTATGGGCAAACACACACACAAAATAACTTCCTGCAACTTTGGCTTTCTTGGATTTCAGGCCATCCATGATATTGTTTAGTCAAGATGTAGTAGAAATCTTTTATTAAATGATGTTAATTTTTTATTGATCAAACTGTCATTTTATTTTCCATTATAGAAGAAATCTCCTATAGGAGCACTCAGATTAAGTTTCTTTATTCTATCACAAGTAATGTCACATTTAATCAGTTTTTAGTTTCATTATTGCTTACAAATTAGAAACCAGTTTCTTTGCATCTTTATTGCATTTTTTTAGTTTATTTACGGATAGGTTATTAAACTTGGATATTTTAGACATGCAAAACATACTAAACAAATTCCTCACCGTCTCTAACCAACTTTAGCATTAGCTTTTTTATAATTTTTAGGTTTATTTTCACTGAAAGACTGCTCGTAATTATTGCTCATGTTCTCCCAAAACACTTATGTTACTAAAGTGTGAAATGTCTTCTAACACAAAGACAGATCTCTGGGAAGTAATTACAAAAATTCATTCAGGGGCAATAATTCTATATTAACTGTCAGCTGCATACATCTCCTGAAAAGGCACTTGTTATGAAGGAATTATTTGTGTGGCATTTGAAGGCACTGAAGGCAAGAAAAAACTGCAATACATTAAACCAGAAACTCCAACTCCCTCATCAAGGGTCAATTTATGTTTAAATCATTATCCTGAAGTCAAACCAACACGTACCTGAGTGTCTATTGTAAAGACCATTTCAATACACATACAGCCTGGATGCAATTTCCCATTTACAGTGTGGTACAATTAACATCCCCTTTTTTAAAGAGTTCTCTGAGTAGCCTGTCAAAACAAGCATATCCAATAATTCAAGGCTTCTATTAACCGCTGGCTGATGTCACCAAAAAGACTCGTTAATGTTTATGAATACTAAAACTGCCTCACAACTGACCCTGCACATTAAACAGGTACCTGAGTCATTATCAAGAAAAGTGTGAGAAAATGTGTTAATACACATTGAACAGAACTGTTATCCTTTAGGCCAATCCTGCAACCCTTAGCGAGGCAAATCCCAATGAAATTAAAGGGTGTTTCATATGAGTACGGAAGGTAGGATCTAGTTTTCAGAGTTACTGAGATAGCTCCATATATCAGTGAAAGGGTAAAATGAACCCCCAGATAACAACATGATCACAAACTATACCTAAAGATGTTCACTTGGTGTTAACCAAACCTGCAGGGATTATTAAAACAAAACAAACAAACAAACAGGATTAGCTCTGAGCTTTTCTAATGCTTATTCTGGAGCTATTTACATTTTATTATATTATGCCACAATGCATTCCGGAACAAAAACAACAAAAAAGCATCTGAATTATTATTTATTTGTACAGCACTAACAATGTGCTGGGACTTTGCAAAGTGAAGCAGGGGATACATCTTATCAGTTGTTCAATATATGGTTGGTTAGTTGGATAGATAGGGAGATGTGAGTGCTTCCCTGCCAGGAGAAATACTGTTTATGGAATTGTTGGAAGAGAATTTTTAAAAACTGGAACAGTGGGAGGAGGGCAAGGCTGACTGGGTCGTGCTAAATGTTTAACTTCTATGCATTATCCTGCTTTAGATTGTCCCCAGATTATGGGTTCCATTTCCTTTGTGCAGGAAACACCTGTGTAAAGTGAGCAGAAACCCTGCAAGTTTGATGCATGGAGCTTCTACCACTTCTCTATCCCTCATGGAAGCAGCTCAGGATTCTGTCCCCTTAATCCATGGATTCGGAAAAGGCAAGGGAGATCTAATCACAAGCCCCTTGCTTGCCCCTGCTCTGTCGCCCAGCTCCACCAACTCCTGACTGTCCTTGTAAGCATGCCTCCAATTCAGCTACTATTCACTCCCCCATCAAGGCTGGGTGTGATTCTACAGCCTGCAGTGCAAAGAGGCCTTAGGTTGCATTAACCAGTGCTGTGTTCCTCAGCTGGCTCTCCTGTCCTCCCGTAACTGCAGAGCTAGATCCACTATCAAGGTGCTTCTGCCGACCATGGGGAAAAGGAGAGAATCAACCCATTGGCAAAACTTCCCTCTTCTGTGAGTAAAGGGTTAGGGTAAGGCACTCCATGTTATCTAATCCTAAAATGTTATGGCACTTCTTCACATCAACCTGTCCGAAGCCATTGCATTAATAGGCTCTGAATCAGTACCTCTTCTGTGTAACTCATTAACTGTAGCCATGCCAACCTAACCCCTGGTGTTGGCCAGTGGAAGGCCAGAGGTAGGCCAGCGGAAGAATGCTTCTGTCAACCTAGCTGCTATTGCTCTGGCAGTAGTGTTCCTATAGTGACAGAAAAACCCCTTCCATCTCTGTAGGCTGTCTACACACCAAAGGGTTATGCTAGCACAGCTACAGTGCTGTAGCTATGCCACTATAGCCCCCTTAGTGTAGACAGGACCTACGTTACGCACCTACACGATTTTTGAAAATGGGACTTAAACACTTTTGGAAATTTTACGTAGATCTCATCAGGCGTGTGTATTACTGCACAAAAAGAGCTGATTTGGATACGATTTCTTGAGGTTGGTATTTAGAGCATGGTACAAGAGTTCAGTTTGCTCTTTTTTTCCATATTCATTCACTTGCTTAGTAAGATTTTTATTTCAACCAGAAGAGAGCAAGGAAAGATTGTGCATCTATTCTTATGTAGGTTAGAAAAGCATTTAAAAACAGGAAACCACGTTATCAGAAAAGCCTCACTTTTACAAAAAGCATTTCAGCCCCAGTAATTCTGGTCAACCTTCCTTACATAAGGAAAAGTAATGTCCATTTCTCCCTTGTCCAGCAACTACTCTTATGACAGCCATGTTACACACCAGTGCAGAAATCAAATTAGCAGAAAGTCCCAATGAATTTCCTGCCATTTATTATTCCTCCCCAGCCTTTTCTTAAGTTTTAAATACAATGTATTTTGGGTTATGGGTTGAGCTTTATTTCCATTTTTAACAGGCTTTCAAATAAAAATTAATCTTCCTCAACTTTCTCTTCTAATTTCTTTCCTTGATAACAAAAATCAAGAGTATTAAGTGTTTCACTTGACAAAGCCATTAATTCTGCAATTTCAGATAATTAAATTGAGCAAAGCTAAGTATTTAAATATGAACTAAGTGAAATATACTTATGCGTGGCTCATGCTGTTAGAATTCTGCTGCACGCTATTCTGGTACTGTTCATTTATTAATGTGGTAAAACCTGATTTGCGACAGTGGTGAATAAGGAACGTACTGTTTTTAATAAAATTCAAAATAAAAATTAAAAAGTTTCACTAAGGATTGTGAAGGAAGCCGCAAATGAAATAAACTAATCCCTCTGAATGAGCCCTCAGCAGTGCACTTCCTGTATCCAATTGAAACCTGCGCTTAGGATTCGTACTTTCTTTGTGTTAACTAATTTCTGACTAGAGGCTTTCAGCTATTTATTTCTAGGATAATAAGTTAGCTGCAACAGTCCTCTAGTGTGGTGATCTTTTTAGCGGTGATAACACTTCCTCTTAACATGTTCCATGGTTCTTTTTCCTAACGGTATGTGGTAAAGGAAGTGTGAAAAGGTATTTAAAAGAGTTAAAACGAAGACATTAAAGTCCTGTCTCCCTTCAACTCCTCCTCTAATATTTCAGGTCTTGAGTGCTAAAACAGTAGGCTGAAGTGCAGTATACAACATGAAGTAACTGGCAGAGTGCTAAGAACCTGTGCACGGGGGCTTTTTATTGTTAAAAATAAATACATAAATAAAATACTTAAGTGTGAATGTTTTAGGGCAAAACTGACAATGGGAAAAAAACTGGAGCAGCCCAAAAATCCAAACAGGGGAAATACTTTACATAATTAACCAAAGTCTCTCCAGAATTTTCATTAGATTTTTTTTTTTACTATTATTATTATTTGTACTCATGCCTTCTGCTTCTCATGTTTCTTGCAAACCATCTTAATTGGGCTCTACAGTGTATGCTGAAAGTTCCTCGAGTTCGTCCGCAGTCTCGAAGGACACCTATGAAAGGTGGTACCTGAGACTGCTCATAATAACTGTTACCAGACAGAGCTAATAATGACCCTCTTTCGCTAATGAAAAAAAAAAAACATTGTTGCTGCTATAATTAAGCTTGTGAAGAGTTTAGTTGAAGAGAAATTAGATTTATTTACATGCTGTTCTGTTGCTGATGAAGCACCAGCTATTTGGGAGGACTTCTAATTAACCCTAATTTAGTTGATGTGCTCTTTTGCAGTCCCATTCCCTGTGTACTCTGTACAAGGTAAAATGTAATAATAATAATAAATTAGCCATTTTAAAAGAGTAGGTTTCTTTGCAGGGGACCAGCCCCAGATTTAGTCCTTAAATTATTAAATTTGCATTTTAGCATTTTAGATGCTGACAATTAAGAAACTCACACTCGAGAACTTAATTCTACACAGCAGCACATTCTACACTGAAACCCTATGAGAGAAGGGATTACATGGTAAAAAAGGGCCTTTTCTTTCACCTGCATCCTACATGTAAAGTGTTGCACATGTGTTGTTGGCCTTTCCTATACCTAGTGTCTTTCTGAAGGAAGGCACCAGTGCTTCCTTTTGTGTTACATCATTCACCCACACTAAAGAACACACAAGGGGAGCAAAGTTAAGCAGAAAACTCCATAAGGAATACACAAGTGTCTTGTTGCATTGAAGGGACGGGGTTTGCTGGCCCGCAGAGAGCACAAGAAGCCTCTCTCTCCAACTACATAGCTCTCCATAGGGTTTTTGCACAGATCTCAGGGGATACATGTGAGGGGTCAGCCCTTCCCCACTATTTACCTGATTGATGCCACAGCTTCTTTACCCTCTCGTCTCACTTCTGCCCCCCACATCTCACCTCTGGGCAAAACACTGTACAGAGTGGGACTAGGGAGAAGGTAATCTGAATGGTAAGCATGAACTTCCCTCATGGAGATGGATACTGTGTAGAGCAACTCTCCCCAAGCCCCGCTATCCCTGTGGGAGCCGGATCATGTGGGTTTTCTGGGGATATGCCCATGTAGATTCATGGAATGAGGCAGTATTATGCCACATTGGTTCCCTTCTCTTAAGAGGTTTAAAGCCAAAGGAGAGAGATTTCTCATCCTCCCACCCTATTCACAATACACAGTGAGAAGCCTATATTTAAAATCACTTCTACTTCCTATGTCTTCAATAAATTATATACTCTGATCACAAAGTTCATTAACCAGATACAGATTTAAAATATGACTACAGTGTCAAGCTAAAATCACTTAACTCATAGGACATTTTTTCTCAGCTAACATTTTGTTAATGGTTCTGTAACACGTACAGTATGTATGCTATAGTTGTGTAACTAAAAGCACTTAAAATACAAACAGGTTTAAAACTTCAGTGTACAAAAAAGACCAGATGTTCACCACTCTGTTTTTAACTGTTTTGGAGGAACATCTTTGCTAATGAAAATTCTTATTTCAGAATACACCATAAATACTGAACACAACCCACACAATGTGCTCTGACCTCTTTTTTGGAGGGGTGGGCATAAATGGCAAATAGAGACCATAGTGTGATTCTGCAATGAAGACAGACTTGTTAAAGCATAAATGCAGATATGCAGAAAATGGCATCTATAGAGATGATGTTGCTGGAGTCTTCAACATTACAGCTGCGTGAAACACTTAAAGCAAAACCATAAGGAAAATTAGGGATTTTGCTATTTTTCATCGAGAGTAAATTTTGCCAATTTGGCCATTAGCTAACTGGTGTTTCAGAAAATGCTCAACAATAATGTGTACATCCCAGAGGATGGGGAAGCTAAAAATTAATGATAAAATATAATTTGCACTTCTATTTGGTCTTCATCGATTCTTCCACTAAATAGCGTATGTGAATAGTACTCTAATGAAAGTAACGACTAACAGTAGTGAGTAAAGCCAAGTACAAAGCAAACAGCCAGGGCCAAAATGACCTCTCACGTAACACCACTGACTTGCTGACTTCAGTGGGATTTAACCAGGAAGGGATTAACACCATTGTACAAGCTTCCCCATGTGGGTCTGCCAAGCATCTCAATTTTGATCTGCAAAACCTGTGCCCTTTCTGTCCTGTAATGCTCCTCCCATTCATAACCGATGAATCCACAAAGTCATTTTCTTTTGTTATCTTAAAATAGGTTTTTAAGGCAGGTTTCTGGAGGTAGAAGTGTTTTTGGTAAAAAGCATCCATTTTATTAATCGGGATGTTTACCTTTTCCTTTCTCTGAGTTACCTGCTCCTCTGAAAAACACCACAAAAACTAGACAGAGAGGAAAGAGATGTAGCAGTATACTCAGTACACTCCAGATGTTACAATGTACAAATGCAGGGATCCCTTTCATATAGTTGTCTCACAAGCTCCTAAACTGTGGTACAGGCTGCAGGAGAAATTACCAGGAATGTCAATTCTCCACAACAAAAATTAGCAAACAAAATGTATCCTCAGTCAACATAAAGTCTTGTCCATGAAGCAAGATAATTACCTGGAATTTCACATTTATCAGGAAAGTTAAGAACGTTATTTTACCAAGTAAAATCAATTGCTTTTGTGGTACTGTGAGTCAAATGATGTTCTCACATATACCCACAGAACCCTATTGATTTTGAATATGGTTCATGGACATGACAGAGAAATATGCAAATTCATTTATTTTGTTTAATGTGATCAAGCTTTGAAAGCCAAATGATTTTACATGAAACATTTCTTTAATAAGATAAATGGTCACCTGTTTTAGAATTCATATTCTAAAGAAGAGCCTGATATAAAGTTACAATCAAGCAAGTTATGTACAGAGGGTGTTCATGTATGTGCGTGTCTATACACACACACACACACACACACAGAGTTAGTTATTTTGTAAAATTGGCATTATTCTATTAGTTTAAATCAAAGATGTAGAATTTAAGACATTGTCACTGCAGTTGAAATTAAAAGGAAGAAGAGAACATATATTTTAGCTGTTATTGTTCAAAGCTTTTATCGGAAGATAGGAATTGTCACATCGGAATTTATCAACACTCCATGTAGTCCAGTATCCTATCTCCAAAACTGGCCAATACCAGATGCTGGCAAGTTTGTGCCAGTAAATGCACAGAAGGAAATTATGGAATAATCTTCCTATTGGGAGCCTTTGATCTGTTGTTCCCAGTAGAGGTCTATTCCAAACCAAATCTACGTTTTTCCCTTCCCATTTTCATCTAATACCATAAATGGAATCAATTAAAATTAGAGATGGAGCAAAATTGGAACCTCAAATCTAAACTCCTTCAATTTTTGGAAAGGTCAGAATATAACTCTTTGGATTAGAAACACTCCTTTTGGGTTAAACTCAAAGAAAATCATAGGAGTCTACACTCCCATTTGAATTCAAATGAAATCTCATAAAAACAGACCATGAGAATTCAGCACCATATAATCCAGATTTGAGCCCTACCCCTAAACCAGCCTAACCACGAACCCTAGTCTCCACCTAATCTGATTCCATAGTTGAAGCTATCCTAAATTAAATTAGGGGAATAGAAAAAAAACACCATTTAGCTAGTAAAAGTCTTCTTACATCATTTGCCACTTTCCCGTTTTGTGTTTGTGTTTTTAGAATTTAGGTTAACAGGTAATAAGCCAGCTACATAACAGTCTTTCATGTAATTATATCATCTCTGCACCAAAATGTTCTTTGTAGTTAAGTGTTTACATAACAGATGAAGATAAAATGTATAGAGCTAGAGCTACAAATCTAATTCTGGAGCACGGTCCTCAAGTAGTTCCTTATGCCAAAATGTTTTAGTCAAACCCTTCCTTGTTATACATATCCATTGGTGTGCATATGTGTAACACACTGCACCAATATTTCTTTCAAACTGAAAATTCTCTCTAGCAGTGGTTCAAACAACAGCTAGAGGCTTAAAATCTATACACATACTACACAGAGAGCGTCACAGTGGCCATGGCTTTCTTTATCCAAATGAAAGCTTCCAACTGAGAGGTAAGAAATTTGCCTATAAGTCCCTCCATTTTATGCTAGCAAATAACTCGCTTAATAAATGCTGTAGTTTTAAGCATTAAGACATTAGGAGGCAGAAAAGCGTGGGAAGGGATGAGAAGTGGCCACCACAAGGAAAAAGTCTACTAAAATTACCTGACTTTTCCTTCCAGCCTTTTGATGAGTTTAACAGAAAAAAATGTAACAGAATTTGTTTGCTAACAAAACAGCAGTTTCAGTGACTGTCAAGAATTTAAGAAAACACAGATTTGCCATAGTTATAATGATGCAATAAAGTTTCACAGACCTCAAGAACACCTTCTGGATTTTGCACAAAATGTAACACAGAACTTCGTTTTATATGTAAAGTTTAAAGTTCTCCAGTTTAAAGGAAATAGGAATACCAGTTTTGAGTTTTGCTACTTCTCTCTTCTAAACAGAGACAAATGCTTTCTCCACAAATGCGGTGTAAAGTTTTACACCAGCAATGAATGTGCTAGACTTTGCATACTTAGAAAATTAAATACAAACAAGAAAAACAAACACTTGCATGCATTCACTTCCAATGTATCAAAACTTCCAGCAAAAGTGTTTTTTGCAGCCAAAATACTTTAGTGCTGCTTAAATATCAATGAACTGAAGTAGTCCATCTTTCTCAGTCACAACGGTACTTAAGGAAACGTGAAACTGCAACGACCATGTCTAAATCTGCATGCTGTGCAGTAACATTCAGCTTTAATGTCATTTTGACTTTTGTATTCCTATTTTTTATTGCTAATTAATTTGTTCCTTTTGAAGCAAATGTCTTTAAAATGAGGCTTACATTTGTTCCTCCCTTACCCATGCACTCCAATTTCATTACAACAGAAGCTGTGTTGCCAAAAGGAGACAATTCCTCATTTTTGGTACTGTGCCCTTGAAGGCATCTTATTAGAAAAGACCATTTCTTAATTAACATTTTTGATCTTTAATCCATTACACATTCCTTTAATCCCACACGGAGGAGCTTTTGGCCCACTTCCTTACAGTGACTGTGGGATGCAATAGGCTAGCAATTTGTGCTGAGGGCTCTCTCGCAGCTGGACTCCAGAAAAACTGAGTGTAGGTCTGACTGGTCAAGCAGTATAGATTTTCATCTATGATTTTTATATACAACAGCTTTAGACAACCACGACTCAGGGTTAAAAATAACACCCGGAAGTCCAGGTTTAGAGATGAGATCATACTATTAACTTCTATGGAGGACTTTTAATCTTTTCATAAATGAGTAGCAAAATTCTAAGTGGAAGATTTAGCAGATCACCAACATGTAAAGAGTACGAAAAATACAAATACAAGTATATCCCTTGTATCATTTTCCTTGCAAATAATTACAGCAATTATAATGTGCTAACAGACAATTAACAGTAAAAAAAAAATCATAGTGAGTTGTGAAGCCTGTAAATACAATGTATGTAGTCTTAAGTAAATTGATCATTTGGTTGTTTTGATTGGTGGGTATATGAGCTAATGGTTACACATTAGATCAGCAGATTTAAGAACAGAATTGTCCACAAGGCAGATAATTCAGTCAGAGGTTTGATCTTGTCGAAACTTTGTGAAATACAGACAGCATTTCCAAGCAAAAATGTAGTTTTTCATTTCTCTATTCTGTATGTATCTGTCTAATAACTCACATGATGAGTGCCAAAACCATCCAAAAGGCATGTATGTTATAAATGAGGCATGGCTAGTAAAACATGCAAATAAGCAGGCAGTTGATCACAAACTTGATGTATATTTGCATCAAAATTCGAACTTATTTACCTTTTGTATAGCAGTATGTACACTCCCAATGCTGTAGAATAATAAAATGAGGGAAAGGTCTAAAATCTGAAAAAGTGAGTTACAACATATGGGCTGGATCCTTCTCCCACTGAAATCAATTTTTACTAACAATTTTACTGGGAGCAGGATTGGGGCTTATGCATTTGTCGGTTCTTTTCTATGGCTCCACTTTGGTCCTTCTGGAATCAGCAAGTCATTTAATAATATGGCCTTGCTGAAGATATACCCAGAAAAGGGTGGGTCACATGATCATTCCAATACAAAGAGAAGCATGCTGAGCACCTGCCCCACCCACAGTAGAATCCAATGGTGGGTTTCTGCACACATCTTTTAAACCTTCCCCTATGCTGCTGTTCTGCCTCTAAAAAGGACAACAGCCATTTGTCTCAGAGTGAGAGCCACAAGGCATGTCTAGCCCTTGAACAGTTTTGCCATTTAAAAAAAACAAAAACAAAAGATTATAAAATAAGTCCAGGGCATAATTTACTTGGATCCTTGGCTCTAGGTAAGCGCAAAAGCTTGTCTCTCTCACCACAATAGTTGGACCAATAAAAGATATTACGTCACCCACCCTGTCTCTCTAAGTCAGTTTATATCCGTTTTTAAAATAAGGGAGGGAATTGGCTATGGTAGCTCCTAACTCTGGTTCTCCCAGGATGTCTTGTTTTAGTTTATAGTTGCACTATAAACTGTTTGAAGTGGGTGCTACCTTCATATTTACTGTCTTGTACAGCACTAAGCACAGTGTCTCTGCTTAATATATTAAAAATAAATGATTGTTCATATTCACTTAGAGCTTATGGTTATGTTGAGTAAGACCCACTAGAGGTCCCTTCCAACCTAAATGACTCTAGAATTCTCTAGTGAATAAGCAAAGATTGTTTGGGCAAGGAACTGGGAGTTCCATATAGCTCACCACTGCAGAGGGATTAATATCAAATATCCTCATTCAGCTTGGAAAAACAGTGGTTTTATTTATTCCATTTTGCATATTTCCTTCAGTCTTTTGTTTAAAATTCCCGCTCTTGTGGCTAGCATAATTTACCTTAATCTCAGCTATCAATCATCTACTGTGACAAATGTATATTGATTTTTTTCTTGGAAAATGCCAGACCAGTTTAATATGTTCTGTTATTTTTATTTTAGACCCATTCAATCTGGAAGTCTTTAAGTACCAGCTACCACTACAATGTCTTCCAGCATTTCACAAGATAGACGCTTGTGTAACAGCTGAAGAAATTGTTCATTAAGGGAGTTTTATTTAGCCTCTCTAGATTTCCACTTCTACAAATATTAATGGAAAAACCACTGCAGCTGCCTCTTGCCGATTCATAGCTCTGTTGTACGGCATCCTTCTTCTCTCTCCCCTCCCACTGGATCCAAGTTTGGAAATGGAAAGCCACTGACCTACAGAAACTACTCAACAACCTGGATCAGCAAGCTGCTGTCAGTCCAAAAGAATGAGCCCCCTCAGACAATGGAGTGAGCAAGAGCTCCACTCAGTATGCAGTGGGATCAGTCTGGTCTTCTGCAAGATGGGAGAGGCATCGGAGGCCATGGTACCAGGGCCTGTGTAAAAGAATAGCTAGAACGTGATGAACTTCTGAAGAGGCATAGTAGGAGTTTAGTGTTGGGGGTACAGCTTTTGTACTGCCTGTTATGAAAGGAGGAAAGAGATATCTGGGGAGGGGTGGGTTGGGGGACAGTGAGGGAAGGGATGTTAAAGGAAGTAGGCAGCATTTCTTTTAAACTTCTAGGCACCAATATAGGATAGTCAAGGGGTAGAGAAAAAGAAATAAGGGATGTGGGGGGAAGAGAGACACACCTTCCACCAAGAACAATGAAACTGAAAGTGCTTTGAAATCCCCATAAAAATGAATAAAATATCTTCTAGAAAGCATGATTTGCCTGGTCATTTAATCTTCTTTTGTCACAAAATCTACAGGAGGTTAGCATATCTGGAGCACTGTAGAATAGGATAAATTAGAGATGAGAAACACCTAGTAGGTCATTTTATCCATCCCACTGCCAATGGGAGATTGTTCCTACAGTGTATTTTCAAATGCTTTGTCCAGTCCAGTCTGAAAATGACCTAAGTGATACGAGATTATCCCACACTCTATTAGATCTCACTATTGGAAAATGTTTCCTGATATTCAGCCTAAGATTTCCTTTGCTTTATTTCATCCCATTACTGCTAGTTCTACCCCCTTGGGCCATTCTAAACATTAGATCTAATTTTGATTTAAAAACACAGAAAATTTTCATCTTAATTCATTCCTTTGCTTGGGCAGCAGGAAAGTGACAAAGCAGCATAAAAGGAAAAACCACAGAAAC
Source organism: Chelydra serpentina (assembly GCA_037349315.1). NCBI lineage: Eukaryota > Metazoa > Chordata > Testudines > Chelydridae > Chelydra > Chelydra serpentina. The sequence continues at coordinate 16,366,329 of JBAIAC010000026.1, read as the reverse complement.
AAACTGCAGTCAGCACAAAGAAGATGAGAAGGCATTGCCTCTTGTCTACCTCTGGCAAATCCCTCTAGCACAGCGGTTCTCAAACTGTAGGTCAGGACCCCAAAGTGGGTCGGGACCCAATTTTAATGGCTTAGATTTGCTGGGGCCCAGGGCCAAAGCTGAAGCCAGAGCCTCACCACCTGGGGCCGAAGCCAAAGTGGCAGGGCTTGGGTTACAGGCCTCCAGCCTGGGGCTAAAGACCTTAGGCTTCTGCTTTGAGCCCCCTGCTCAGGGCACTGGGGCTGGGGCTTTGGCTCCCCCGCCTGGGGCAGTGGGGCTCAGGTTTTAGCTTTGGCCCCACCACCGTGGGCAACAGGGCTTGGCAGGCTCAGACTTCAGTCCCCCGTCCTGGGATCCTGTGGTAATGTTTGTTGTCAGAAGGGGGTCTCAGTGCAATGACGTTTGAGAACCCTTGCTCTAGCAGATATGGCAACACCTGACCCAGAAGGAACAGCAACCCTGCTGAGGAGGGGATTTTGATAACACAAGGCCTCTGAGAGAAAGGAAATGAAAATGAAAATGAAAAAAACACAGCAGATGAAAGCCCAGGATTCTGAGGTTTGGAAGACCCATCTCTGAAGGGACAAGGAATTGAAAAGGTATTGGTAAACAAGACATCCACTCCCAGCAGTTGAAACACAATTTTGAGAAATAGGTATGTAAGTGTTGGTAGATATGTGCTGCAAACCATACAAGGCACAAATTATTTCAATTCTGCATTGACAGCCATTTCATTGTCTTGCAGAGCTAAGAAAACAATAGCTGGAGTCCATGAAGAATAAAATGCATGCATATACCTCTACCTGGACTGGACTTTCAGAATGAAGGATGTCTAAGGCCCTTTGTTGTTAGTTTTTGCCAATTGTTACCAAAATATTCCCTGGTTTTAAAAAACCTTTTAAAAAACAAAAAACTGATTTTCACCCCAATTGTGGACCACTCAAGTACATGGAAACACTTGATTATGTTAAGAAAATATAATACATTAGATAGATTAATTTATTATTCACATAAACACATCTAAGTGTAAATAAGAGGCTGTCTGTTAAAGTAAGACAATGTAGCGGAATATACACACGTGCACGTACTGTTGATATATATAGTTCATGAAATACACCAGAGCATTAAAATGCTTTCACTTTCAATACTCTTACTTTTCTCTATTTGTTGCTATTTTCTGTTCTCCCATCCCCCAATATTAACCCCTACATTTACCCCTCCCCAAAAACTGAAGTTAATTTTTGTATCAATTTTCACCATTTTTTTTTTTATTTTTGTAACAAACACTGATAAACTCTTGGAAAATTCTAAACAAAATAAAAACCCAAAACGGAGGACCCCGAGGATGACACAGCACCCTTAACTTGCTGACATGCACCAGGCCTACCTGTTTGGTACATATGACTTTGAAAAACTACATTTGGAATGAGGTGAGAAGAAAAAATCAGAACGATAGTAGACCCACCCCAAAAAAGTTTTTCCCCTAAATGTGGTGAAAGAATTCACTGCTAGGTTGACACCGTGTGCAAAATGTTTCAGGTCAGATGGCAATTTTTTTTTTTTTAATAAGGAGAGATGCCTCCAACAATAGATTATAGATTTTACAATGGGAATACCACCTGCACAGTGGTTAATAACAGTAGCACACACTACTATAATAAATGGACTTCAGTTGAGTTCAACCCAACAGACCTCATTGAGATATGGTAGATTTGATCTTGTCTCAGACACGGATAATACATTGTCGTATTGTATATAACTTAGAAAGACATGCAATACAATGCAGTGCGTTATACCATATGATGGTGTCCCAACTCTTCCCCAGCTAACCTATCCAGGTAAGCACATAGCCCAAGTAGTTCAATTTGTTGGGACCCAGAAGTCTACACTGCTGCAGATGTCAGCTGTGCCATTTGAGGGGAACTGTCCTTAACCACGGAGTGGCATGACAGGTTTAAGAATGCACCATGTTTCTTTGGCTTTATTTAAGTAGCTTTGTGACTTTGCTTTCAAATACAATTATTTTTTTAAAAGGAGAAAGGGTGATTCACCTTGATAATTAATTTTTAAATGATCTTTTATTTTCTGCCCTCTCTTCCCCAGGAAATTAGTTTGCCTCCTAAATGCTGTAGCTATGATCTTCCCAATTAAGATTTTTAATAATAAGTATTTTCCAGATAATGCCATAATACTCAAACTGGTGATGCTCACACAGGTGTGTGCGTGTAATTTAAATACTGACACACATGCTGTGCACACATCAGATTGTTCATTCTTGTAGGAGATTCCCTTCCTAAACAAAATGAGAATACCTATAGCATCACACCACCAGAGACATCTGAGCAGATTTATAGGGCAACATCTGTTTCCATGACAGATGTGTGTGTCAAAGCACATCTTTGACACACGCATTACACAGCGCACGGCAACGGCTTCTGAAGGAACTGCTTCTGGAAGAATTTAATTTTTTATAGTTCTCCTTTTCCTTAAAGTGATACGGCCACAGGATGTCAGTCAAACAGAACACAGAATGCATGGGCTCTTCTGTCACTCCAGCTAACAACTTAGTGTTCAAGGAAACATTCCGATTTCTGCTGGGCTTGTATAGCTATGAACTGAATTTAATTCACAGGAAGTAATTTCCCTTATAGACAAAGGCAAAGTTTGCTGTAAAATGGGGCCCCTACAGCTTGCTGTAAAATGGGAAGGAATTATGATATTTGTAATTGCCACTTTTTAGAATATAACTGGCCCCCAAAATTATTTATCTATATTAGATGCTTATATGGCCCCCATTACTATAGTATCTGAGCGTCTCAAAATGTTTCATATATTTATCCTCACAACACCCCTATGAGGAAGGGAAGTACAGTCACAATTACCTTTCTGATTTACAATAAAATAGATATATGTAAAATAAAAGATAAAGATAAAACTTAAATTTTCCACAGTATAGGAATGAAAGGTGACTCAAAAGCATTTCCTCTTCTGAGAGAATGTACAGTATTAATATATTATAACTAAACTATAAAAGAAACCTAAGCAATAGAAAAACAAAGTATCCAAAACAAAAAATACTATTCGTCCTTTAGGGAATCAAGTATTAATCTCGTTATATACTTAAGGCTTGTCTATACAGAGACTTAGTCCGTGGCAAGCCAGGATGTGAAAGTCCAGAGCACTAACTTTCCGCACACTAGTTCCCATGTGGACGCTGTTTCAAACAGCAGTATGTCAAAGCCCACTGGGGATCTTTTAGCGAGCAGCAGCAGCAGGGTCCAGGCAGCCAGTTAGCGTGCAGCACACTAGAGTGCTGTAGATACACATCCCAATTTGCCACACACAAAGATCGGGTTTACACTACAGTTAGGTAGATATAAGGCACATTACATAAACCTAATTGTGTCAGTGTGCACATGACAGCCTCGTCCTGCCGATGTAAGTGCCCTACTCCACCAACATATTAACTCCACCGCCACGAGAGGCGTAGGGCTTATGTCGGCGTAGTTAGGGCAAGGCAGTGTCTGCGTAGACACTGGCTTACTTACATTGGCTGTTGGCTGTCTTGTCAATTTCAGGGAACCTCAATCAGGGAGGTGAGAAGCCCAGGCAGCTGCCATCCCCCGCTCCGAGCAAGGAGGCGAGAAGCTCAGTCAGCTGCTCCCTCTCTCAACTGGGAGCGTGGAACCAAGAGCAGGGGTGGTGGGGCAGCTGGGCTCTTGGCAGGGAGCCCCAACCACCCCTCCTCAATCAGTGGAAGCACTTCTGGTGAGGACGCACACCACCAACAGGAAGAGGGTCGTGTAGAAATAGGACCTAATGATGGTCGACTTAGGGCATGTCTACACTACCGCCCTAAGTCTCCATTTAGAGAAACCCTCAACCGGTAGGTCTACCCTGCAATTAAACACCCTCGGCTGGCCATATCAACCAACTTGGGTTTATGGGGCTTGGGCTACGGGGCAGTTTAATTGCAGTGTAGACATTCAGGCTCAGGCGGAGACTCAGGCTTTGGGACCCCATGAGGGAAAGAGTCCCCGAGCACAAAACATCTACACTGCAGTGAAACAGCCCTGTCGCCCAAGCCCGGCAAGCCCAAGTCAGTGACACAGGCTAGCCACAGGTGTTTAATTGCAGTGTAGACATACCCAATGTGGTCAGGAAGATGGGAAGCAGAATGACAGTTAGTAATTGTGATAAATAAGCTTGGCTGGGTCTGGGACCCAACTTCCAAATTGAGAGGAGGCCTTCTCAGGAAAGCGGAAGGCAAAAGGAGAGGGAAAAGTCATGATTTTCCTCATTAAGTAGTCTCTGTAACTGTTCCAATGGTGGGTGGTGCAGAATAAGCTATTTGGCCAACCCAGCCTTCCCCCACCCCTCGCCCACAGATCATCACGGGCTAGATGATCAGCAGAAGACATGGGCCATCCACTCACAGGCCTGTACCCCCAGGGACACGCTGACAGGATTCCCACAGGGGGCAGCTGCCACTGGGGGTGCAGGGACAGAAGGTTAACATACGAATACTACCTTTCCAGAACGAACTCTACAGGATTAGTGTGGGGAGGATATGTATCTCCTCCTGTTTTCCCGCTAAGGTGAGCTCCTGCACAGCCAAACAGAAGCCCACCAAGGGCTGCACACCTGATGAGAGCCATGCAGGCATGCAGCCCCTGGGGCCTGGAGAGAAGAGAGACGTAGGGTGAGGTGGGGAATAGGAGGTGGGCAGAGCTGCTGCAGCGGGGAGAGGCACCTCTCCCTCGGCCGTGGGGCTGCCGCAGCGGGGAGTCCTCTCTCCCTGCCACAGTCCCGGGGCAGCCTGCACCCCAAACCCCTCATCCCCAGCCCCACACCAGAGCCCTCACCTCCAGCCAGAGCCCTCACCCCCCCACACACACACACCTCAACCCTCTGGTTATCACAGGATTAACGATGTTCCACACTCCATCGATAAAGTTCTTGGGTCTTCCATTTCTTGGAGAACACCTGCTGTGTCTGGATGGATCAGATTTTACAATCCCTCAGGCCAAAATTTTAGCCAGAAACTTATTCATCTTGATTTACTAACAAAATTATCGTTTTTAATAACAGAGATGCCAAAGTTTGGCTGCAGCCCTGGGGAGGGGTGATTTCAGAGTTTCTGGAGGTTTTTAATGCTCACTCAACTTACCTTAAAATTGTTCTGATATGGAGGGAACATATCCAGGAATTATTTTGCATTCTACCACTTTAAAAAGTTAAATAAGACAATAGCTACTACCTAAAAACAAAACAAAACAAAACAAAAAACAGTTTTACGTCATGGGGTGAGCCGACCTTTTAAGGGTTGGGGGCTCAACCTCATCTGTGCCAGGTTTAACCCACCTCCCAACATGGAAGGAATGAATACCAGGGCCATGTGATCGGCAGCATGCGACTAAGAATGGGGCTTGCTTGTAGAAAATAAATTCAGTCCGAGGAGAGACACCAGAGAAAGTAGATCTAGGAATGAGACCTAAGGACCACTGGACTAAGAACAGTCAGAAAAGGGCGAGTAAGGAGGCCTAGGCTGAGTAACTCTCCAGAGCTGCTAGGTAAAAGATCTGAGAGAGAGACCTGCAGGGAGCAGGAACTACTTGGAGGAAAGTCTAAGTAGGGCTCAGACTAAGATCCTTGTGAGTGTGAGCTAGCGAGGAGGGCTGGGGGGAAGATATGGATTGCTTTGAACTTTAAATTAATAAATCAGACTCCCAAAAGGGGAAAGTTACTGAGAAAACACTTGAAATGTTATGTCTGATTAACTGGGGAAGACGAGGAAAACTAAGGCAGTGTCAGGGCCTAATGCCAGACTGGGTAAGTCCTTGCTACACTTACAAAAAAACAGTGCTTTCTTCTCTAATGCTCTTTCTGCAACAGAAATTTGAACCTATTCCCACAGCAGAGCATGTAAATGATACAATGCCATGTTAGCTTACTCTCCACTGGAAACTCAGGTAGTCCGAGGGCCTGGGGGTGTGAAGAAACAAAGCAAAGTTCGGCAAATGGAAAAGGAAGAAACAAGAAGGTAGAGAAGCTTCTAAGATGGCAAGAAAAACAGAAAGTAAAATATCCCCCCTTAAAAATACCTGCCCATTTTAATGTATTTGACAGCACTGAGTTAGACCCAAGTAATGGAAAGATGTTCCTCTTCTGCAACAGCTGAAGTGAGTTACAAATCAAAATACTTGGGAGGCACTGCACAAAGGTACAAGAGGAAAAAAGAAGTGACCACAGTCTGTATTTTGGGGTTAGTCCCTTGAACAAAATCTGCTAATTTTACCATTTTTTCCAGCAGAAAAACTTTTTAAAAAGGCAATTAAAAAAGGAAGTAGCATAGCGTACAAACCCAGCATGTGGGAGAACCCTGGTTCTGACACAGCACCAAATCCTTGTGTTGAGTGACTGCCAGCAGAACTATAGACAGTACAAGGACAGAGGGAGCAGGGGGTCCAAAAAGCTTTCTTCTTCCATTATTATAACAGGTCAACTGGCTCTCCACGTGGAGCACTCTAACCACTACTACTGCAGTGTATGCCCCGACACAGTGACAGCTCTGTGAGAACATCCTTTATAAACCAGTTTCAGGGGTAGATCATATAAAAGATGCCATATACATACATACACACAGTTCGTTTCAGAGTTCGTGTGCCTTCTTTATGCCTAGCCATGGGACTAGATCAGAGGTGGGAAAACTACGGCCTGTGGGCCACATCCAGACCGCGGGCCCCTCCTGCCCGGCCCCTGAGCTCCTGGCCCAGGAGGCTAGCCCCTGGCCCCTCCCCTGCTGTTCCCCCTCAGCTCACTGCACCACCGGGCCAGGCAGCACAGCTGCAGAGTTGCGGCCTGACCCAGTGCTCTGTGCTGCGCGGTGGTGTGGCTGGCTCCAGCCGGGCAGCATGGCTGCCTGACCCGGTGCTCTGTGCTGCGCGGTGGTGTGGCTGGCTCCAGCCGGGCAGCATGGCTGCCTGACCCGGTGCTCTGTGCTGCGCGGTGGTGTGGCTGGCTCCAGCCGGGCAGCATGGCTGCCTGACCCAGTGTTCTGTGCTGCGCGGTGGTGTGGCTGGCTCCAGCCGGGCAGCATGGCTGCCTGACCCGGTGCTCTGTGCTGCGCAGTGGTGTGGCTGGCTCCAGCCGGACAGCATGGCTGCCTGACCCGGTGCTCTGTGCTGCGCGGTGGTGTGGCTGGCTCCAGCCGGGCAGCATGGCTGCCTGACCCGGTGCTCTGGGCACCGCGGCTGTAGTGCTGACAGCCACTGGTGCTCCAGGCAGTGCAGTGAGGGGGGCAGGAAGCAGGGGGGATTGGATAGAGGGCAGGGGAGTTCGAGGGGGTGGTCAGGGGGCAGGGGTATGTATAGGGGTCGGGGCAGTCAGAGGACAGGGAACAGGGGGGTTGAATGGGCGCAGGAGTCCCAGGGGGACAGTCGGGAAGGAGAGGGGGGGTGGATGGGGCAGCGGGGGGGGGGCAGTCAGGGGAAGGGGTTCCAGGGGCGGTCGGGGACGGGGACGGGGGGGGGAAATGGGGCAGGGGTCCTGGAGGGAGGGCCGTCAGGGGACAGGGAACAAGCAAGAAGCAGGGGGGGTCAGATAGGGGGCAGGGGCCGGGCCACATCTGGCTGTTTGGGGAGTCACAGCCTCCCCTAACCAGCCCTCCATACAATTTCAGAAACCCGATGTGGCCCTCAGGCCAAAACGTTTGCCCGCCCCTGGACTAGATGGTACAACAGCATATGCCAAGGCCAATATAGCAGAGGAAGCAGCACAAACACATCCTCAGTGCTATCCTCTTCTGCCACTCCCTAACTAATGACCACTGCAGCAGAATAGCCTGAAAATCTACAGGTTCTGGGCCACCAACAGCTCAGAAGCAGATGGAGAAGAGTACCTCAGCCAATGAAATAAGGGGAGATTAGAACCCCCAAATCCCGCATGCAGATGTGGAGAGAAAAACATGACTGCCTGCTACTTGAGTCCAGAGAGACTGAACAAGCAGTGTGATTTGAGAGGGTTTGGGAAGGAAGGAGGAAGACAAGACAGAGACAATAATTGATAAACAAGTTAAAAACAGTATAAAGCTTAATGTATGTGCTGAACTACAGCATCTACACAGGCCAACACCCAGTGAATACAGCACTGAGGGCTTTAGAAATGAATGTAATAACTGCCTAGAGCTATCCCTGCCAGTCACGCTACTCCATTTCAAGGGGTTTGTTCCAGCATGGCTGGTTTATGACACAGTATTTTTAACATTTTGACTTTTTTATTGGCACTGATGGCACACTGTCCTAAAACAAACAAATTCTGAAATGACACTTCTGTAAACGTATCTATTCCACACCGGTGATCACTGTATTATAATTACCACCTACACATGCAAACACACACCACCAATTTCCAAGTGCAATAGTTCAGGCTGACATTCCATCCCTTATTTGTGCTACTGGACCATCATTTTGTGTTTCCCCAACTTCTCAGTTTGTGTCACAACCCAAAGGTTATTGAAGCCTACTTTTGTGTTTAAGTATAGCAAAAAGGCAGTCTGGAGCTACACGCATCTCAGGAACTGACAAAAAGTGCAGGCCTTCTAGTTCACTGAGTTCCTGGGAAGAACACAGAATCTTACTCTGGTTGCCCCAGACAATTTAGCTTGGCTCCCCCAAGGCCTCCCAGCCTAGCTAATGAGAAATTCCCCAGCAAACCCCATATAAAAATGCTTTTTATACCTCTTTAAAAATGCCTTAGATTCTCTATATATTTGGTAAGACTTTTTACTTCTTTAAAATGTCCCTTGTTGCTCCTCTAGATAATGCTCCGGTGATGTATTACAACAGTAATACAGGACTGCAAAGCAATGGGCTATCCAGACAAATATTAAATCTTATTTTCCTCTTCGCTTAGAAGCAGCAGAAAACCCTTTGGCAAACCAGAGCTCTTGATGATTCTCTGTCCTCCCACTGGAAACTCTGCCCAACCTACCCTATATCTGAGATGCTTTCTGTGTTAGATGTGGGGGCAGCAGTGCAAGCTTGCAAGTGTGGCAGACACTGTTAACAGAGAGAAGCAGGGTGAATGAGCATTCTACCTCTCTTGTCCTCTGGGACAAAACACATAACTGTGTATTAAACAACAAAACGTTACTGATCTGCTAACTAAGACCCTAAGATTCAGAAAAAAGAAAAGAAAAGAATTGATTCTTGTTCTTTACATTTAAGTTCAAAAACAATTATACAAAATTGAAGAACCAGGAAACTTACATATACCCTTTGCTAGATCACAGACTAATACCAAGAGATTATTTTTCAGATCATCAGAACAACCTCTCTCTCATAATTAGGCTAAGAAGGATTAGATTTTTATCAGTAAATAACAGTAAACTTCGATTTCATAGTACACACACAAACCGACAAAGAATATTTCCATCTACAATAACTGAAATGTAGAGAGGTGAAGAAAGAAAAATGCGGCTTAAGACCTTATTAGAGTTTGATTTAAGAATGTCTTATTTTGTATATTTTAACATGTGATCTTGACAATTAGCGTTTTAACGGTTATAAAGCTTTAACTTTTTGAATCTCGGTGTCTACCACCATTAAATAATTGTCAACAGCCTCAATAATTTCCCACAACTATGAAAATTTTAATCCATAAAAAAATGGGAAACAAATGCTTAAAGTCCATGATTTTGCACAATTGAAAATTTAAAAAAAAAATAAAAATCTTAAGTGCTTAAAAATAAACACTGATATTATACACTGAAATGATAAAAATATAAAAATCTAACTCTTCCAAGCTTACTTATAATGTATTCTATTGATTCTCCAAATTAATACACACAGCTTTTAAATTATGATAGAAAACTGTCATTTACAAAACTAGTTCAAGCCATGTTTAATAATAATAATAAAGAAGCTGAACTGATTCCCTAATAATACAGAAGTCCAAGCCTTCTTAAAACCTTTCAACTAGACCGATAACTGGGAGAAGAGCTTTTAATCTCCAGTCTAAGTAGAGGTTAAAATTTTACATACAAAAAAGACAACCAACTGAACTAAAAAGGCAAAATCCTTGCAGTAAATAATCAATGTGATGCATAAAAACATGGCCACATGAATTCCACTGACAACACGCACATTGATAAATCTGCACATGTTGCATTAAATATCGCCTGCAAATCAATAATTTGTAAGCATCTTCCATTGTTCAGAACCTCATTGAAACTTTGACAGATAAGGGCTATTTTTTGAAAAACTGAAGTAGCCACTTTAACAAAGTTCTAGCATTTGTGGTACTTTGAAAGCTACAACACCTCAACAAAAGTTCTATTTCCATCCTTCCAAAATACTTCTAATTTACAAATTACAATAATCAGGAAAGCCAGCCCAGCAAACACTGAAGTCAACAATCACATGCTTTCAAACCTACTGAGCTAGCTCTTGCAGTTGTGGAAAGTTCACTGGCTCTGCATTTCCTGACTTGCAGAGATCATAATGCCACAGGACTGGAGCTTGTAAACTCTGCAGTTCTCAGCTGAACAAGGGCTCTGCTTCAGCACAGTTTAAATACCGTGTACAACTAGAGCTTTAGTCACACCTCAGGGGACACATTCAGCATTGGCATGACAGAGAGATTTCGTTAACTGCGGTTCAGATAATTGATTATACTCTACAATAAAATATTTTGGGAAATTAATTTTTTGGAAGAATCAAAAAAATTCTAGTTGACTAGCTACTGCTTTGAAAATGCCTATTCAACCCTAGGATTTGGATAAAATTAACCATAGTATTTTTTACAAATTAAGATTTATTTTAAAAAAATCTGTTTTCTATACAAATCTAAGCAAGAGAGGCTGGGTTGTTTCTGCTCAGGCAACAACATACATTCTCAGCTACTTTAGTGTTGTATGGAGAGGACATCATTAGAAACAGAACTTAGTTTAAGGCTTGCAATGTAAGTGTCCTGCTATGCAACTAAATAAGGCCAGGTCTGCACTAGAAAGGCGTGTCAGTACAAGTACACCCTCCTAGTACAGAGGCGGCTTATACCAGCAAAAAAGTACTGTTTTAGCTTATACTGGTTCAGAGAGCAAAGTAAACTATATCAGCAAAAGCATTTTATGCCAGCATAATGGTCTAATCGAGCTTTTGCTGGTACAAAAATTCAGTAAAAAAAAAAATCAAAAAACAAAATCACACATCTAACCATCATTGCTGTAGTAGCTAAAGTTACTACTGTAGACTTGGCCTAAGAAGCTTCATTAGCTCAGGAAAGACAGTGGTTGTGCACACAAGCCAGAAGATAATTCCTTAGAAGTCACAGTGGATCTGTTTGCATCCACACACAGATGTGCACAACACCTGAGAAGAAAAGTGAGGGAACATGTTAATTTAAAACATCTGGCAAATGGTTCACCTTTAACAATTACAGTTTTTGGACATTTTTTTTTTCAAGGGGAAAAGGTATATTGTTGATTTGGGCTGGGGAAGGTAGGGGTATGAAATGAGAAGCTGAAGCATGTTTTTCCCCCTTTATTGAAGTTCTTCATCGCACTACTAGAGTTAATGCAAACCGGAAGATCATAAAAGAACATAATGAAAGTCTTGCACACTGGGACTAAGGGACTGGTTTTAGTTACTGAATATAGCTTTGGAGGCACACCACACAACAGTGAGTAACTCCACAGTATTACACCACTATATATTATAGCTTCTTAATGCTTTTTCTGTATAGCTCTTCAGCCTTATTCCAGTCTGCAGCCTCATGCATTGTACCCTATCCAATATAAAAGGTTTATAAGATTAAAATTCACCTCTACAAAGTGTGTCAACATGCATTTCCTTAAATTAGATGTAAAGTAGATCACACACACAATACACAATTGTAATGTATCATTCCAAGGGTGTAGAGTTAGAATTACTCGAATTTTAGTAACAGGATACGCTGTTGCCCATTATTTCAGCTCTGTGAGAAAACGAGAGCAGAAGTAGCTAATTTGTGAAAACTCTTTCACAAGCTCTTCTTATACCTTCAATATATTCACTAACCTCACCCAGAAAACCCAAATGCACTCTATCCTAGTGATGTGTATAGATATATTTTTTGTACCTCAGCCTTATGTTATATTTAATATAATCAGGATTTTTGATAGATAACATTGGTTACTCTACTCCACTGCTGTTTGAGACTAAGGTCAAGCAAGAAAGACTGAGAGTGCTCTTTTCATGCACTGTTAGCTCCAGGCACAAAGGGGCCGTCTGCATCACAGTCAGGGGTTTTCAGCAGCAGGAATATTTGCTATCAAAGAACAGTGAAAATACAAATCGTTCAAAGCAGCCATAGTGGAAAAGATGCTGTACCCAGAACAACATACACTATGTCTTGTACAAAATGGAATGCCCCATTTCCCGAGCAAAGACAAATTTGTCTTAAAGACCCGCCAGATACTGACTAGGGTGAGAAAAATCCCTTGTGAATTTGTTTCCCAATTATTCTTATAATATCCACACGGAATGGGGATTTATGACCATTGTTTATTTTCATATTACTGTTTAGCATCTATTTAGATTGTGAATTCTTGTGGTCTACCACTGCTATAATACCATAATGTGTTTCTATATTAAGACAGTATTGAAGCAGAGTTAATGTTAACCATTTTATCACCTTATAATCAAAAGAAATTATATACAAATGTGTGTTCTGAGAATTCCATAGATATTACACAGAAAAAATATGTACTCCAAATCAAAATAGAATTACGTACATCAGATTGGGTAAATAACTTGCAACCAACCACACACCTAGACTAATCTGACATCCTAACTTGCTTAATCTACTTTAGTTTCTGAGCCCCTTTTTATTCAAATGTTCAATGTAATATAGGTTAACAGGTTCTGGACACATGTCAGGTTTACACAGAGACTGGTATAAATATATTAGATCTTTCCAAACTTATGTTCACCTGGTCTAAAAGTGCTTTGTAATTTCTTCCAAGAAGAGCAATACACACATTCCAATTGAGACTGAAGTTTAAAATTCCTATTAGAGTAGTTTTTATGTAATTAGATTGGAATGAATGTGCAACAGTGCCATTGCAGAAAACTTCAAAGCAGTTATACTGGAGAAATCACAACCCATTTCTATGTGCCCACAAGAAGAAAGAATGGCTCTCTGGAGGATAAGAGTATATTAGTCTCTGTATGTAATAGATTTTATTGACCATATGGAACTGATATAAAAATTGTGTTGCAGTGGGTAGTCTTGGATTTGAGACAGGAATGTGAGACAAAATACAGTTTCTGTAAAATGCCTGGCTGCTTTCTGGCAGCCTTTGCAATCAGAAAAACCTAGAACATTTACCTGATTGAGTCACTGATGAGTCCCAGTTCAAAGCAAAATCTGAAGATTCACCTTCTTCGACTGAAAGAGAACAAAATACAGTTTGTGATTTCTAAACAAAATGGGAAGCACGAGATAATTAAAATCCCATATACTATTAAAGTGTTACAACAGATTTCTGCACCAGTGAAGAAAATATTATTTTTCATAAAATAATTTTAGGGTGATAATTTAGTAAAGTTTCTGTCCAAACATTTTCAACTTGGCTACTAAATTTGTGCCTGAATATTTTTTTCCCCATGTACAAATTACCAAATTTGCACATGGAAATGTGAGTGAGGTTTAACTACCATAATGTATTGTGAATGAGCAGATTTAGGGGGTTGGTGCACACAAAAACTGCAAAATTGTGGCTGCAAAGAGATGGTTTTGAAAATTTCATTGTAACATATCACACCGAAGATATGTTCTATGAAAGCAATATTGACTGACATAATTAAGCAATATGAAGAACTACAAAATGTATGATGTTTTAAAAAGTTTGGTATCCAAAACACTATATGTTATATACGGACACATTTTGTAATATTGCAGTCACATAGGCACTTTTTCTTTGAATATTTATATTGTAACTTAAGGCCTGATCATGTGAAGACAATGGGGGGGTAAGATGCTCAGTACCTTGCAGAATCAAACACTTATCTAGCACTTGGGAAAGAAGTAAACACAACATTTTATCTTTAGCTGTTCAAATTTTGTTTAGCCAACCTTGTGCCCCTTAGAAACAGCCAAGAGACCAGCTGCCAACTAGGAGCCCAATTCTACTCCCACTTCAGTCAATAGCAGTTTGTCAAAAGAAGTTTGTCAAATTGTGTGCATTTGAAAGTCAAAGGTGCAGAGATTGTCAACATCCCCCTTTATAATCATATACAACAGTGTCCTTATTTCTCCCTCAAAAATATAGTTTGGATATTGGATCTTTATCCTCTGACATCCTTACTGTACACTCAACACTACTACCCCGCCTTAGCCACACCTCATTTCATCTAAAAATGGACATCTACGGGATTCTGCAGCTGAAGTCAATGTACCACTCTAAACTCACATTACATAACTCCCATTGACCACACTGGTGATTGTATGCCCAGACCTTAGAGCTAGGTTTATGGCCCTTAAATTCAATGTTTATTACCTGGAAGCCTCTTTTTTTTTTCCAATGGGCTCTAATATCCTTGATGCAGTTCTAGCAAGTTGATGTAGGTGATTTTAAACAGAAATTGGGAATAGAAAAGATAACTCAATGGGTAACATAAAACATTTTTGATGCACTGTAATCTTATGTGCAGATCGCACAACAAATGTACATTCCATAGAAGACAACAACTACAGTAGTGCTATTGTATAATTTTATTACTTCAACAACGATTGGCCACTTCAGTTGATGCTGATGATCCTTTAAAATTAGCCATAGTCTTTTAAACAAACCTACATGAACACAAAAGCACATTTCACAAATTATAATATTTGGAATGATGGAAAACAAAGTATAAAATGTGAAAATCAATAACAAAATTCCCATTTATTTTGACACAAGTAGGATTGGGCCAAACATTTGCTCTAGTAAAAGGTTCACCCACCATTTTGTCTCTCTGAGACCACCATCTCGTTTCATTTTTGTGTCAAGTACTAAAATGCAAAAGGAAAATTCTGGACATAATGAGGCTAAATACTGCTTCAGCTCTTACAACAGGTATGTTTGTGCTTCAACAATAAAATTACATGTACTTTGGGAGAAGACATTTTTCCCCCAACATGTCAATTAAGCTAACTTTATACTGCATTTCTTATTCAAAAAGGATAAGCAAAGTGTATTAATTTTATTATGGAAATGTTTTTAAAAATCACTTTTCTAATGGATAAGATAATAAAACTTACTAACTCTGCTAAAAAATATGGCAAGGCCTTAACTTCAATAAATATATGGAACCACTGTTGGTCATCTGTTATTTTAACAACGGACCAACTCACATTTTGGTTAAACACAGGAGACTGCTACAGTCCTTGAGCTGTAGGTCACTTGATTTCAACAGTACAACAACACTACACTTTTAGGAATCCCTTAAATGAGGCTAAAGGTTAAATGCTTAAAAGGTTAAATGAATGCCTCTACTGGCATTAATTTGTTTTGCTCTGCTGAATGGATGAGGGAGGGAGAGCACTACATTTTTATATTTAAATGAAGATGACAACACTTAAATTCACTGAATATTATTGTCATGATTTCAGGTGCTTCCCCACACACTCATGGAAACACATCTCATCTAACATTTTCAAGCAGCAAGGGATTGCCTCACTAGTTTAGACATAAATGCATTTTAGATGTTGCTCGTCCCACTAATTTTTTCCTCTCTTTTTTTTCATTTTCTTTCTTTTCCTTTTTTCTTCCACTTCTCTCTCTCTCTTTTTTTTTTTTTTCCTTTTAATAAACACACTATCTTTATAGGATCAAGGATGAGAAAAAGTAATAGCAAACCCCCTCTAAGAGGTATTGTTACATCTGACTACTGTGCAACTGAACAGGTTTTCTTTATCCAGTAGAACAGGAGTTCAAATTGGTCTCTTCAACAATAAGGTAACTGGCAGGGGCGATAGGAAAAAAAGAAGCCAGATCACTTCACACTGTTTGAGATGGGTGCTTGCTGTGGAAGCAGGAGCACATAAGGTAGCAAGAGGTACAAAAAGGCTGTCATGGTTAGTCTTGTACTGGGAAGAAATGGGATTCTTACTATAGAAATAATTATTATTCTACAGCACCATAACAATGCATGGGGCCTAAGGGACAATTAGAAAGATAGACTAATCTCTTTGGACAAGGGACCTAAGAGGGGCCTGCAAACAGTCAGGTTACTCATGTGCCCAACTGTTTGCAAGACCAGACCCTAAATTAGACATCAGGCACCTAGGTATGTCAAACAAAGGACAAGAATCAGTGATGTAAGGAAAGCATTTAACATAAAAATATTCAGTCTGCACATCAATATGATTAACAAGCCACAGCTATTTAACTATCTGTTCCATTAATATCCTGTCCTGTGCACTTTGGCAGGTAGGGAGGGAAGGATGGCCCCAGGATTAAAGTGCAGAACTAGGAGTCAAAAAATCTTGGTTAATTTTCCAGTTCTGTTATAGACTTCTAGTGTAACTTTAAGTTACCTAACCTCTCTATTAAAAGGGGATAATACCTCACAGAGGTGTTGTGAGGCTTTTCTCATTGGAATTTCTAAATCATTTGGACATAAATTGTTATATAAGCACACATATTTGAAGCGGGGGAGGAGGGGAAGGTTATGTCTGCTGAGACAGTTAATATCCAAGCATTAAAAAAGTTGACAGGACAGCATGACCTTAAACTAAAAACTTTAATACTTGACCATTAAGGGCTAAATTCTGCCCTCTGGTGCATGAGTCCTCTGTTGATTTCATTTGGAAGGACAGGATGCATATGTTAGAAGTTCCCTGTGTTGGTTAAGGAAGGGCGGTGTAAAGGTTTTGTCCAAACTGGAGGTGAAGTCCCAGCTCATCCAGTGAGTGGAATAAAGGTTGAAAATTTTGCTTACAGGCTCAGCAGGTCCTCCCGAGGAGCAAACAGCAGGTCAGACTGAGGTTTGACTGCTGAGGTTACATAGGCATCTCCAATTCTCACCACTGAGAGAAGTGAGTCAGAAAAACGCAGCTCATAATTTTAGTTAGGGAGCTGTTTACTTTAGTTTGCTCTCCCTGTCTGTCCTTACGTGTTCTCTTATTTTCTGACATGATTTGAAACTTGGTTCAATTTCCCTTTTCTATTTTGTATATTTCTTTATAGTAGTAGTGTTAGACTTTGTAAATAAATGACACCTTTTTATCTCTGTTTCCCCCTACCTTGTGGAGACTAATTTATTTAAGACAATAATAGTAATAGGTTCAGCAGAAGGGAATAGAATCTAACGGGACCACTCAGTAATATACGGGATCTATGGAGACCATTCTTAACCAAAAAAAGGTAAACGCTAAAAAGAACACTACATTGGTGGCACTAAAAACCTATTTATTGTGTAAATCCTCTACCAGAAAGACCCACCCAACTGTGTCGTGCAGCTGGCTGACTGGTTTAAAGATTAACGGTTGTCACAAATGATAAATGAATTATGCCAAAAATATAATGCCCAGAACCGGTCTGTTGCTAAATAGGCTCGTGCCATGTCCAAACTGATGGGTAGCCCTTATGAAGTCCAGAGACTATGTGGGTCTAGGATCTATTTCGACGCTGACTCCGAGTGACAAAAGAAGGTTGAGCAACATGGAGGTTGATGCATGGGCTTCTTGCCTGGACAGCACAGCTAGAAGCCAATTGTTGAGACAAGGAAACACGAGGACACCTTAACATCTGACATAAGCTGCTACGATGGAAAACACCTTGGTGAAGACCTGGGGAGCAGCGGCTATTCCAAAGGTGAGCACTCTGTACTGGAAATAGCGGGCGCCCACTGTGAATGTCTGTGGGCTCCATGCATATCCATGGGAAAATAAGCATCCTTCATATCGAGAGCCATAAACCACATGCCTTTCTCTGATGAGAGGATAATCACTGCCAGCATGACCATACAAAACTTGAGCTTGTGAAAGAAGTGATTAAGGTGCTGAAGAGCGAGGATTGGTCTCCATCTTCCTGTCTTCTTGGGTATCAGTAAGTAAGCTGAGTAAAACCCTGTTCTATCGCTTCATCCAGAGATAAGGAGGGAAATCTAGCTGGCTGTGGAGGCACTTTCAGGACCGGATTAAGGGATTCTTCCTCTACTATAGGATCCGAACACCTGCTGGAAGGATCCCTTAAGGGGAGGCGGGTGAAGATTCCCTTGTGGACCGGGCTGGTTCTGAGGGCGGGAGGTATAGGGACAAGATTTCCCAGTGTGGCCAATAGGCTGGATCCCAGGGAGGTTGTGGTGGTCCCCACAGCATGGGGTACCAATGGCTCAGAGATGGCTGAGGTGGTAGATGCTGCCATGGACGTGGCAGTCTCCGTGAATGTGCATAGTGGTGATAAGACGTGGTCAGTTCCTCTCTCGGTTCTGATTCATCGGAGAAGGAAAAGATTGACTCAAGTTCCAAAGGCAGTACCATTGGAACCAGTGGAAGGGTGTCAGAGCGGATGGTGAGGGATCCAGTACCTCGGGCATATCCTATGGTAGAGAAATTCTCTCTCTAGAAGTGGAGGGGCCTGATAGATGGGGTGACTCTGGGTTTGGCAAGGAGAACACATCCTGAGACATGGCTCTGGCTCCAGATCTCCCCGCTACAAGAGGCACCCTCTCCTCCTGGGTACCAGTGCTGGTGCCGTGGACTTTCCTGGAACAGGACGATTCCACATCTTTTGGGATGCCGGTGATAACAATACCAATGGACCAGTGCTCAGAACCGCCAGATTCCATTGCTTGTGTGACTTCTTCTCATGTCTATGGGACTTAGCGCGTGATCTGTCGCCATGTCTCGAACTCGTAGAAGGAGTGTTCACTTTCTTTGATTCTGAGGAAGACTTAGTCCCATTCTTATGGGTATGCTTCCTTACCTCATGACTAGGCCCCGCTATGGTTGTTCCAACAGCACCGGATTTGGACGTGGTAGCGGGAGACATGCTCCTCACTGATTCAGTCCATGTATGTGAGACTTTCCCGGCCTGGGTCCGAGTGAGGTCTCAAGGCGAGCTCCATGAGGTGCTTCCAGAGGCAGAAAGCCTGGCCTTCTCAGATGCAGCTGGGGAAGGATAGGCAAATACTGCACCTGGACACACAGGAGCTTCTCCCAAGCAGGGCAGACAGCGCTGGTGTTCGTCGCTGACTAAGAAGGAACGCAGGCAAGAGGCGCAGAGTTTGAAGTCCGGGTCCTGGGCATAGTCCAATACCCGCATGTCAGTGCAGGGAAGGTGGGAGGGATTGGTGAAGAAAACAAAAAAAATAAACCCAAATCTATCTAGACCAAGTACTAAAACTACAATAAATGTACAATAAACTGGTAAAACTAGTCTAAAAACAGGCAAACTATGTCTTATTTCAAACACCGTCTTATTTCAAAGTGCATCAGTGACGAAGACACTGAAAGTTCCAACCCAGAGCACCCAGCAGTGAGAAGGAACCGCGGATGCAGTCAGTCTGCCCCGCCCTTCAGCGAACGAAAGCACAAGGTGAGCCAGGGCTCAAGCAAGGAGCAACAGACACTACTTTCAAATTCTCTGACTCTGGGCACGTGGCATGCATGCATAACCCTCACTGGAATACAATAGGGACCCTCACTCAAAGAAGAATAAATGTTTTCTGAGAAACAAGGGACAAAATCATAATTAACCAGAATCAAGGATTAGATCTTTCCATAGGTGCCATTTAATCACTTTGATGATGCAAACACAGAAATGTACACTACTATTGTGCAGCAACAGCAGGATGCAGCTACTTCTAAACCACTGAGACAGAGGTGCTGACTTTGTGATTTCCTGGGGGTGCACGACTCCTGCTCCACCCCTTGCCCCAGCTCCCACCTCACCTCTTCCTGCCCCCGCTCCAGCCCCGGAGCACCCACAGAGTCAGCGCCTATGCACTGAGAGTGAAACCTGATAGAAAGACGCATAATACTCGAAACTTTCTCCTTCGGAAGTACAGCATGGAAATAGTAAAGGAAAGAGGTGAAGTTTAAGGATGCAAGCCAAGATTTTAAAAAGCAGCTAGTGATTTTGCCTCAACTTGAGACACCTTAAAGGGGCAATGCTCAGCACTGCATTAAAAAAAACAGTGCCCTTTAAGGTGTTTCACACTGGACTGAAACATTTTAGAATCTTGGCTATGTCTACATTTAAATTCCAATCATTCTTGTCAGTTACACACACCCTCCTTTCCCCCACTTTTCTCCAAACAATGAAAGGTGTTTGTGCATTCAGCTATGGTTGTAGCAAGAAACCACCTCTATGTAAAAAGTTCATACTATATCTGCTCTCTCTGAGTCAATGTTTGGAAATGTCTTAAAAATAAATTTTCACTCCTATTAGTAACGCACAGCCAATATAGCTAGAGAACCGCAACCTGGATTGTATTCTGCTTCATGCATCATCAACAAAAGTGTCAGTCATGTTCAAAGTGCAGTATATTATTGGTGATTATGTCAATTTTCAGATCTCAGGTTGAGTTCAGAGTCAATTTAAAAAAGGAGTTAGAAGTAGTTTCAAAGTACTAAACTCTGAGTTCCTTTATCAGTGTTTGTGGCCATACCCATATTTTTGTTTATTGTTAAAAAGTTTCTCTCTCCCCTGTTGCTGTGTGAATGACCTACATAAACCACAGTGGAGATTGACTGACTGACTGAACAGATGAAAAGGGGAAACAAACCATGTACCCAAACTGTCATCCAGTGCACGAAGGAAACAAACTGGAAACAAAGAGAGAGGCACTCTTTTAGTCTAATTCTTCTACTACCCTACTGATGATGTGTTGTTGCAATAGTAATCCTGCTCAGTACGAGAGGAACCGCAGGTTCAGACATTTGGTGTATGTGCTTGGCTGAGGAGCCAATGGGGCGAAGCTACCATCTGTGGGATTATGACTAAACGCCTCTAAGTCAGAATCCCCCCTAAACGTAACGATACGGTAGCGCCGTGGAGCCTCGGTTGGCCTCGGATAGCCGGCTCCCTCCTCCCCCCCCCGGTCCGGGGGGGTAGGGCTCGGTGAGGAGAGCCGTTCATGTCGGGACTGGAGCGCGGCCAGAAGGGAGCCGCCTCTCACCCTTTGCGCACCGCATGTTCGTGGGGAACCTGGTGCTAAATCTTCTACTACAGTAATTTTTAAGAGGGGTAGCCGTGTTAGTCTGGATCTGTAGAAGCGACAAAAAGTCCTGTGGCACCTTATAGACTAACAGACGTATTGGAGCATAATCTATAAGGTGCCACAGGACTCTGTCGCTTCTACAGTATTATTGGTGCTACTAGTAACTATGGTCATAAAGAACTTTCACAATTTCTAAACTGACAGTATCCTTTTAATGAAGTTTATCTGGGAAGCAACTATGAAGTTGAAATCCTCTAGAAAAAAAATGTCTTGGAATGAGCTCCATACAAAGAGCTTTGAAAATGTCCTTGGGCTAGCACATACAGAAAATCTTCTTGTGATAAACTCAAAGGGCCAGATTCTCCAGTTCACTAAGGCCACTTTGTGCTGTGCAAGTGGAGAATTCCCCATGTGGAGGGGGAATCTCTGCTGGCATAGAGCTGCCAGAGGAGGCATAGCACCTTCATACACCAGTTGCTGCCTCATGCTGACATAAAAATGAAGAGGGAGCAGGTCAGGGATGGGCTTGCTGAAGACATGTTGGGGGTGTGACAGAAGTGATTCTACTGTTATACCCAGTTCTCCCCTGGCATAAGGGACCTGAAGCCAGCAATGTGAGCAGCATTAGAACAAGATGCCTTTCTGCTCTAATTTATGACAGGAGTTGGCAGTCCTGAATCAGGGAGCCACAACCAGATCCCTCTGGCCACCACTCTTCACTACAACTGAGCACAGCTCAGATGCAGAGGGAACTGTGGGCAGATACGTTCATTAAACAGTATTACACAAATCCAAATGTTTACATTTTGCCAGCTTATCTTAGATGTTCTCAGAGGATATTTATTTTATTGCTAGGTCACTGGTGCTAGAAACTAAAAGGTTTTGGTCCTCTATGCTCAAAGAAACGTCAGAAAGAATTCAGCATCCATTCCCCTGTGAATCTGAAAATCTATTTATGGGTGTGCCATTACCTAAACTCCATTCATAGTCACAGTGCTTATTTAACACTTGATCACTCCCAGGAAAGAAGTTAACCTTATCAAACCAAGGCACTTCTGAGCCAAATGTTGATTTCTAGATGCAATCAAACCTTACAAATGAGCAACAGCCCCTTAACAGCTCAGATTGTATGTGCATATTTCTTATCCTATTACATAGTCTTCAAGGGGTGAAGAGAACTATTGACATGATAGGATTGTACTAATATTTGCCCTAGAATAAAAATGCTACAATGCTCTATCCTACAATGGCATAATATTATTGGCCCCAATTTGGAAAAGCACGTAAGCACATATTTAACTTTCAGTGCCCTGTCTAAATAGGAAATCAGGTTACTTTCCTGAATCAGAACCATTGTGTTTTGGACCCTTACGGTAGAGTACTCTCGCCATTTTGTTACATCAAGGTAACCTCTCTGAAGAGAATGATGAAATGGTCTGAGCACAGAAAATGGCCATGTTGGGTTTTAGTTGATTGGGTGTTAGATTATGTTATTCTAAATAGGATGGGTTTATTTCTCACATAAACTACTACAAGTTGTATCAGTATTGTCTGTATATTAGCCTGCAGTGTGTGCGTGCAAACTCTCATATTTCCCTCTGGATAAGTTTTGTAACAAGACCCTTTATTATTAATCAAATCATACAATAAATGCATATTTTCCCAGACCTAGACATAGATACTTTTAAGATAGAGCTCAGTGATTGCCACTTCCCTGAAACATCAGTTCTCGTATACTTTTTACACTTCTTTATGGCCTTCCCCCTCAGATACATACCCTTTCAATGCCTTTAGTTTTCATATCGTCTCCCATCTATCCACAATCCTGCTCTCAAAGTTTTCCTTCCTGCCTTTAAAAAGGGATCATATGAAATTATAAGCCTCCAAACCAACGAACAACCACACAGAGGCCTTGTCTACACTACAGAGTTGTGTCAACGTAAATTACGCCAACAATCAAAAACCGGTATCATTACATCGCTTGTGTGTGCTCACACAATGCTGCTTCTGTCACCAGAGAGCATCCATTGCTGGTGCTCTAGCACTGACAGAGAGAGCAGTGCACTGTGGGTAGCTATGCTCATAGTGATCCTGGGAGACCCAGCATACCCCTTACTCCCATGGCTCATGAGGCCTTACCCAGGAAACCTGAACAGCAGCAAGGAGTGCTTCAACAATTGGCTGAGCAGGTGCAGAACAACTGTAGAAGGTGTCATTGGCAGATTAAAAGCCCGCTGACACTGCCTTTATGGTAGGTTAGACCTAAAAGAGGAAAATATTCCCATGGTCATAGCAGCCTGCTGTGCGCTCCATAATATTTGTGAGGCTAAGGGTGAAACGTTTCTCCCACTGTGGAGCACAGAGGCAGATCACCTGGCAGCTGATTTTGAGCAGCCAGATACCAGGGCTATTACAGGAGCACAACGTGGGCTATTTGAATCACGGAGGCTTGGAGGCACCATTTTGACAATGAGCTCCAGTAATGTGTCTTTCTATACAGCACTCTGCCTTGCTTGGTTAACTTGCTGCCTTGCATGAAAATTTTGATGATTCCTGAGCATGATTTGTACTCCGCAAATGATCAAATTGCCACTGTGTATTAATTCCACCATGTGTAGGAGACAAATAAAGATTGGTTATCTTTCAGAGAGTATGTTTTTATTAAATACAAATTAACAACACGGACAATAGGCTTGGTGGGAAGGGAGACAACTATGAAAGGCAGTGTAGGTTCTTATGGCTGTGCGCAAGTCTGAAGTGGTGAAGTGAACAAGGTACAGAGATGGGCCGGGAAGTTGCAATGAATGTGGGAGGAGTTTGAGGAGGGTATGGAAAGCAGTTCTGTATCAGCTGTGGGGGGTAGGGGGGGGGATGGAAGTGTTCCACACACATGAATTCAGCCTGCAGCGTGATTAGGGACTTCAATCTCCGTTTGTTCCTCTACCACTTTTATCATCTGCTCCTGGCTCTCCTTTCTGTCCTGCCTATCTATTTTATTATTTTCTTTTAAAGTCTCTCTCCACACGCTGTGTTCTCTTTTTTCGGCCTCCGAGGACTGGAGCACCTCTCGAAACATGGCCTCCTTGCTCCTCCTTGGTCGCATCCTTATGTGGCGGAGGCACTCCGCCGATATGTAGGGGGTTCCTCTAAAGGCCACATCTGCAGAAGCACAAGAAACAATAAACAGAAGCATGATTCTTAGTGCATGCATCAAATCACTATAGTGAAATACACTGTTTTTAAAAACACAAATCAGTTTTTCCACTCTCCCTTGGCAAGCAAACAGCTCAGCAAATGCCCTAAACATGATGAGTTTGCCCCAGAGGCATGGGAGGGGTAAGGGAAAGGGGCTCAAGGTGGGGCAAAGAATCTCATGGTTTTTTAAGGGGATCACTGCAGGTGATTAGGGAAAATAGTTTAAAAAAGAAACCTGCCACCATTTTCCACAGGCGGGGGTGATTGAAACTGATATCTCATTCCTGAGGGTAATCAAGGATGCATGGGTGCATCTCTCCTGCATGCGCGCGGCATCAGACTGAGTCCTTATGCTGCTCACCTGTGTGCCACTTTGGACCCTGCGTAAGTGATTGCCAATTGCCACAGGAAAGTTTCCTGAAATGGGGGAAGGAACAAAGCAGCTTTGCCAAGGAACCTTCAGCAGAGGATTGGTGAGCACCTCCCGAGAGTTTCCTAGAGATCTCTCTGGAGGATTCCCGAGAAATCTCGGTGCACATTAACAGTGTTCTGCCGCACCGCTTAGCTGCGCAGGGGAATGTGAAGCGCACACAAACACAGCTAGTCTGGTACATTTCTATCCTTCACCCACTTCTAGACTATGCAAAGCAAAGGACAGCTCTACATCATATAACTGAGCAGCATCTACTCAAAAAGATCACTTACCAGGGCTCTCCTCTCCTGCATGATGCTTGCCAGAGACGGACTGCTGGGACTGGCTAGACCCCTCCAGAGTGGAAAAGAGGCCCTGACTCACCCCGCAACCGGACAACCCTGCTGTACACTCCACATCATCCTCCAATTCAACCTCCTTGTCCACAACTTCATCCTCAGGGTTGAGTCTGCTGTCCGTTGTCTCTAGCCCCGCTGACGTATCCAGGGGGCTCTTGGCGGTGGAGGTGGGGTCCTGCGGGGGATGGCGTCCAGCTCCTTACAGAAGTGGCAGGTCTTCAGCACAGGACCAGAGCGACGGTTTGACTCCCTTGCCTTCTGTCACGCTTGCCTCAGCTCCTTTATCTTTGCACAGCACTGCTGCATGTCCCATTCAAAGCCCTTATCCAACATGCCACGAGAAATCGGACTGTAGGTCTCGAAGTTCCTACAGCTGGAGCAGAGCTGGGACTGCCCAGCCTCCTCTCCCCACAGTGCCAGCAGATCCAACGACTCAGGTGTGCGCCAAGTGGGACGTGTTTGCCGTGTGGAGCCTCCATGGTCAGCTGGGAAGATGTGATGTGAAGTCTCCATGCCAAGCAAACAGAAGGTGGAATTTCAAAAATTCCCCGTCCTTTAAAGGAGGGGCAGAAACCTGTGTACGTGGGTGCAGTGCAGCAGATTTCGAACTGCTGACCAGAGCGGTCAGGATGGCCATCGTGGAGAGGCCATTTACAGCGACATAACCAAGCACGATGTCTACACAGACACTTTGTCGATATAACTTTGCCACAAAAGCTCTACGCCTCTCATCGAGGAGAGTTTTATTGGCAGAAGGAGCAGTGTAGTGTATATACCTCCACTCTTTTGTCGACGAAAGCTGACTTTTGTCAACAAAACTCTGCAGTGTAGACAAGGCCAAAGACGTTCATTCCAGCACCATTCATCCTCCACACACAGAGCAGCCTCAGTATACAATACCTTACGCTGGTCATGATCCCGTCAGGTGCTGAGCACCATCAATTTCCATTTAAGTCAAAGGGAGATGAAGATGTTCAGGATTTAGCAGGATCAGGGCCATAAGGAAACAGTTTCAAACTAGCCTTGCAGGAGCACAAGGCAGATTAAAAATCTTTAAAATTTAGCTACATGACCCAAGTGTAAAAGGATGCGGTATTGTCTCTCTGGCGTAGGTCTACACTGCACATTTTTTTTAAAGGGGTGGGAGGTGTCCCCAACAAGTTAGAATAGCAGAGAAGACAAGGCTTTTAACTTGGGTTAGCAGCTTGAGTTCACCCCAGGCTCCCCTACAGGCTTTAACTCGAGCTACTAACGCAAGTTAAACCCTGAGTTGCCATGTCTTCACTGCTATTTTAACCTACGTTAGCTAACCCAGTTTTGCTACCCGAAATCAGCGGTGCCCAAACTTTTCCTCTCGTGC
Source organism: Chelydra serpentina (assembly GCA_037349315.1). NCBI lineage: Eukaryota > Metazoa > Chordata > Testudines > Chelydridae > Chelydra > Chelydra serpentina. The sequence goes on along the minus strand of JBAIAC010000026.1, from coordinate 16,339,773 downwards.
CCCCGCTTACCAGCAATGGAATGAATCCGCACCTCCTCTCTCCCTCCAGGGGCCGGTGTGGAGTTGCAGCCGGGCCCGGGGCTGCAGCCCAAGAGCGGAGCCACAGCCAGGGGCTGGCAGCAGAGAGCAGGGGCTGGGAGTAGGGGCCAGGGGTGAGTTGTAGCTGGGAACGGGGGCCGGGCCGTGGCCGGGAGCAGAGGCAGCTGCGACCAGGGGCTGGGAGGCACTCCCTCTCCACCTCCTTGTGGGGGCTGGCCCAGGCCCCGCCATGCCCCCCACGCTGGACATTCCTCCATGCCCCCCTAGGGAGGGCACACCCCACAGTTTGGGGACCACTGACTTAAATTAAGCACACACCTTTTTGCAATGTAGACATACCCTGAAGTCTGCAGAGAGCCTGAAACAATAGCTCTGATAGGTGTAAACAGGCCCATTCATCTTAATGCGTTAACTCAGAAACCTAAAGATGACAATATATGGCAACATTATTAACTATTTCACTGATTTCACTGTAACAGAAAGCTCCAGCTAACATGCTAATCTTGAACTGCCACCAGTTGCCTCCTCAAGGTTTCAAAAGCTTATCTGCCCCCCATCCAGCTGCAAGAATATCTATCATCCCGCCTGACAACTTCTATGATGCAGTTCTGTGATGTTAATACCAAAAACTGACAAAAATATTGAAAGAGGAAAAGGTGGGGACAGCATAAAATACACTGAATTTGTTTTTTTTTAATTAAATGAAACTGCTAGAGTTCCATTCTGCTGCACTGGAGTGCTGCAGAATTCAGGGACCTTGTCACAAAAACTAGCTTCCGCATACAGTGGAGCACATAGGGGCTTGACTATATTTGCTGTCATCTCAGTGTAAAGTTCTTTCAAAGGTGCATGGAAGAAAATTCAAATGTAAATTATGAAGTTTTGTGGGGATTTAGCAATTTAATGAGAAATACACATACAAGAATCATCATGAATTCATCTGGTTATTCAGCAAGATCACCTGGACTTTTGTCTATAGGGTAAGACAAGTAAACTCATCTATTGATTCAACAGTTACTTTGAAGGGAAGTAGAAAAGAGTCCAAGTTAGACAACCAGGGATGCTTTGTATCAGTAATTTGAGCAAGTTCATCTACACTGAAACAAGTACTGTACCACACTACTGCTGTCATGTCCAACTGCAAGTTTCAGCTTACTAGACATTTTGCTTGTCTGCACTGACTTTTGCCATCTAGCATAAGTCATAAATCGTCTTCTTTCAGTGTTAGTTGGACGTTGGCATTTTGAAACAAAATCCCATCTAGCTGGTTGACAGTATAGTCCTTGCTCAAGTCCCAGCATACATGATCCTATGCAGAACATTTGAAAAGCTACAAGTTCTCCTCTGAGTTTTTTCTAAACACAATTGCTTTCAGCTTTCTGAGTGGATCAGCAGAGCAGCATTCTTGTTCTCCTCACCTCCATACAGGATTCAGTGAGTGGTGGCTTTTGGCCAGGATTTTTTTCTATCCTAAATAGGATCATTATATATTTATTCTTTCATGGGCCAGCAGGTCAGAGAATAAGACAAGAGGGTTTACTGACACAGCTTATTTAGATAGTTCAGAGCCTAAATTCACATTTGTTCTCTAGCTGCTTTTTTCCAAAGTCAGTAACAGGGCTTGGCAGAGTGTGTGGTTTTTGCTGGCAAAGTCAGCCTTTCTGTGGGATACCCAGACTGCTATGCTCTTTAGGTCAAGGAAAAAAAGGAAGAAAGAAGAAAAAAAAATGTAGACTGAATTCTAAAGAAAAACAAGGAAAATACATAGAAACAGAGAAAGAAGTGAAGACCATTAAGGAGGAAAAGACAAACAACAAAATAAGGTAGCACTAGCAGGTTTATGCAAAGAAGATCTAATTATGGGTGACTAAATCCTCCAAGACATTAATATTCCAGCGTAATGTGCCTAGTTTCCTCCCTTCCAGACATGGCAGGGAGGAAATGAGAATCACTTAGACACACTGTTTAATGAGCAAATGATGGACGATCACCAAACACAGCCTCCCTGATAAGTATCCATTAGCTTAAACTTCTACTGTAAATCTGCACACAGCTAACGGGCCATGGTCTTAAAATACTACAATGAAACTTAATGTAACCACGTTAAGATAAAAGGGACATTCCAAAGAAAAAAATCTCACATCTAAAATAGGAGAAAGGCTATGGGCCATTTGTAAAGGCTAATCATACCCCATGACACAGACTCCACGCCTGAATCACAAACCATAGCACATTTATTCCCAGTGCTCATATTTAGTCTTTGTATTTCTAATTCACAATCTCCGCTGGAGACGCACATTTCCCCTCAAAATCCACTATGTATAAATATACATTATAGTAAAATGCATTCAGTATTTCTGTTTGCTCTCAGAATCAACATTTAATACAGAGAGTGCAATTAAAAACCACAATGCTTAGAACTAGACCTATGTATGTACAAACTCCATATTTGTGGAGGGGCGTCTTTTCATATGATTTTAAAAAATCTGACCATAATGGAAAAAACATTTTGGGATTGGAAAATTAACCCTGTGGATTAGGGATTTTAAAAATAAGATACTTGGGGTTTAACCTGACAATTCCATTAGTTCTGGTGACGGTGTGCATCAGTGCCTATTTCCTCACATTTCTTCATTTAGGGTCTGACACATGTGAGACTGGACAAGGAGCCTTATATTTCAGAGTGGCACGAAACAGCAGAGGACCCTGGGCCAAACAAGGGAAACTCATTTTCCCAAGTGCCAATGAGCAGGGGAAGGTCTGATGATATTGTCCTCATGATGATGCATATTTGGGGAAATCTGAGATCAGGTTGTATTGGGTTTACTCCTTAGTACCGTCATTATGTCACAGAGAGCAGTCCCAGTCTTCCTGAGTGTCCTCCACTCATTCACGCCATGCTGCTATACCCCCCCTTTATATGATACTAGTTGTCTGTCATGTGAGACATCTGCCCCACACACACTGCAGTAGCTTGGGATTTTATGAACTCCTCATGGGGGTGGGGATCAGAAATGACCTTTCAGGCCGGTCCCCACCATTATCTTGCATCGCGCTAAGCAAAAAGCTGAGCCCCTCCCTCCATTTACATTGGTTGGGAAACAATTAAATCTAGTCTCTGTCCCAACCCCAGCTCTTCAGTAGCCAGGTGAGGAGAGTCGAGGACCCCATCTAAGCCCACTCAGCTCCCCTGCTTGTGCAGGCGCTGATGGAGCAGCTGCAATATAGCAGAGGGAACATGAGGTCTCGTGTTCCCTCCCACAGAGTTCCAGCAACTGTCCACAGAACCAGGGCATCTCACTCAGTGGTACTTCCCACACCCTGGGGATGATTTTTAGGCTGTGCAATCCCTGTGACTGTGCAGCAAACGTAAAGCCCCAAGTCTGTAATCCTGCAGTCTATTTCTTTAAGTCTGTCTAGAGCCTTTTCCACACACCCAGTTCAGTGGTTCCCACTTTCTTTCTCTTTTTTTTTTTTTTTTTGGAAACCCCTTTGTGATTGCTGGCAGATGGGCCATCGTCTCTTCATGCCATGTCCTGGCACAAGAGCTGCCTTCTCTTGTATTTCTCCCCCTGCCTTCTGTGTCTCTCTCTTCAGGCATTTCTGCTTGTTTCCTTTTGCTCCTTCATCTTGATTTTATCCTGGTCTGGTTTTTAACCCGCTTTTCTCCCCCTTCTGTATTTTATTATTTTCTAGTCTCTCCCTCTCTTTTGTTCTCTCCTCCCCACAGCTTGAGGTGAGGAGGGGCTTCGTCACTTGGCTCTAGGGGGCCTAGCACATGAACTCTCCTTTAGATGCCCAGAAGCAGCAGAGAAGCAGGGGCGAGCAGGATGCTGCCTTAGCCTGCAGCCCTGCAGACATGAGCGGATGCCATTAGGACCCACTGCAGGAGCAGAGAGAGGAGACAGGCAGCTCAAAGAACCACCCCGTCTTCACACTCAGCTGCAAGAGCATATTTGTGGGAGAAGAGAAAAGATTGGGGGTCATGCAGCTATCCTTGTTCCAAGTCTCTCTCTCCTCTGTCCCATACCCTAGACTATTCTTGCAGACATACCCCCCACCTCTCCGGGGAACCCATCCCATAGACAGGAAAACAGTGCCTTTGCTGTTTGGCATAGCGCTTACTCACTGAAACACAGTGCATCCCAAGAGACATCATCTTCAACTTGTTTCAATTGGAAATTAATCGTCTTCATTTGAGGGTGGAGCATTTTAGAGGTACCCTGCTACTCAGATTCCCTTGTGAACGGGTAAGACAGGACACACACACACACACACACACCCCACACACACACACCCTCAAGCAGGGGATGGGAGTTCAGAATGCAGTTCAGAGAGATAAGGACTGGGGAGTAAAACATACTTCTGTAAAAGTAGCCAGGTTGAAAAAGCAGTAAGTTCATCTGTAGAGAGAGGCATGTAATAATCTAGGATAGCTACACAAAAAGAGTCAAACCATATGCATTATCATATGCATTTCTAAGGCAACTGTCACCATAGTATCTGAGCACTTTACATAAATGGTACTATGAGTAAACAGATGTTTTAAGGGTCAAGTGAAACAAGGCAGCTGAAAGTGACTTTTCTCACATTGTTCATAAAACCACACATTATTGCATTTCAGAAGCAAAAAGTTTAAATATTTTTGCTGCATGCAAATGATATTGGATGATAAAGAAAATGTAAGTGTTGAAATTGTAGTGATTCATTCACAAGAAAAAGAAGAAAAGGCCATTCAGAACAGGATTTTAACTCCACTGGACAAATTCAAAGGTGTTGTAAGAGTATCTTACTAGCCTAAGGGACCCCAAGCGGGTGTAATTTACACAGAGCTAGAAAAGGGGAGGGAGAGCAGGAAACACCTGACAGGAGGGTGTAAGAAGACACATGCAGTCCCACACCACGTGCACACACTAACTTACAACTTCTTATGCCTTCTTCTGGACTTTAGCCTGCAAGTTACAACCTTAGCCTGCCTACTACTCCCTCACTGACATGTGGCTCTCTCCATCTCATACAGCATACCAAAGATGTGAGGTTAAATTCATAGATGATGTCCTGAAACTATCCCTAACAATAGCACAGTCGTACCATGACTAGCAAATAACTCAAAAATGCATGCTATATTTAAAGCTATGTTTTAGTCAGGGGTATTTTTAGTAAAAGTCATGGACAGATCATGGGCAGTAAACAAAAATTCACGGCCCGTGACCTGTCCATGGCTTTTACTAGATACTCCTAACTAAAACTTGGGCAGGGGGCTACGGGTGATCTTGGGGGGGGTGTGCGGGGGTGCCACAGGTGCTGGGGGGGTTTTCCAGGATCCCCACTGCTGCTGGGGGGGGGGGAGAAAGCAGCACGCAGCCCAGGACCCCCACTGGTGCCACAAGCTCTGGCTCCACAGCTCCCATTGGCCGGGAACCGCATGGAGAGTCTTTCTAGAAAAATTCACCCCGAGGTAAGCGCCGCCTCACGCACCCCAACCCCCTGCCCTGAGCCCCCTCCCACACACCCAAACTGCTGGCGGCCCAGGAGCTGCCCGGCTTGGGCCACCCCATAGCCAGCACCGGCCACTGCAGAAGTCATGGAGGTCACAGAAAGTCATGGAATCCGTGTCCTCCGTGACAGACACACAGCCTTAGCTATATTGGGTTGAGGAGTCTGTCCTATCACTGCTTCTCAATAGTGCCATGTTTTCTTCCTCACTTAGGAAGATATAAAGGAACTGACCTCGTGTGATTTTTGAGTAAAAATTCAAAGAAGAGAGTTCAGTGCTTGACACGGTCAGGTCAATACCCTACATCCCTCCCTGCCCCCCAATCCTATTTTCAGTAGACTGTAAATATTCTTTTCTTCTTTCGCTACAGAAAACTGACTCTGGATATATTTGCCAGTGCTTTGTATCATCCCCATAAGCCTTTTCTTCTGACGCCACTTTTCCCATTATGGGCCTGCTCCAAAGCATGTAGAAGTCAATGAAATCCACTGACTTTGGATCAGGCTCTATATTATCTTAAGCCTGATCTTGTTTATGATGGCAGGGGAACCAGAATTGTCTGCTTATCCCCACTCTGACATTGGAGTCCAGCAACTCAAATACTTCAGCTCTTCTGGCCACCTACTGCCACAACCATTCTGGACCATCAAAATGACTACTCCCCGCTTCTTCCCTCTGCCCACCCCGCTCCAAAATTTCCTCATCATCAAACTTGCAATTTTACATGGAGAGTTTGGTCTTTCGGGAAAAATTCACACAAGAACACTGATAAATAGGATAAAAATCCATCCATTCATTTATTTAATCAGTGGCAATGATCATGGAGAGGTTTATAAAGTGACACCACACATGGAAAATGTATTCTTACAAAGGTTTTATTATTTTACTTGGGGGGTTCACTGTATTCTGTTCACTGTATTCTGTTCACTGTATTCTGTTTTAAAAGCCCATCCATGCTAAAGTGAGTTTCAGCAGAAGGCAGTGTTTTGCCACCCAAAGCACTCCATTTGGCAAGTTCACCTTTTATAAATATCTCATTCATCATTGAAGGCTATTAATCATCCCTGGGGGGAAAAGAACTCTTCAGCCAGATTTCTACACCTCTGCCTACAAAAATAGTTTTGCTGCTAGTCCTTCAAACTTAGAAATTTTTTAACTGCCCAGCTATTTTTCCAGAATGAGTAGCACAGAACAAGAGAAAAGGTTTTTCCTGACCAGCCATTTTAATTACAGCTATGAGAGCTTAGAAAAACCCACCCGGTAAGTGGAGTTACTTCCTTCAGCTTCCCTCCCTCTTAAAACTGGTCTCAGTAAGAAAAAAAAAAAAATCTCCAAATGCATAAATATGCAGAGATATCAGAGCTGCTTTGCTCTAATCACGGGGACTGGCCCTGCTCCCCTTGAAGTCGGCAGATTTCTTCAATGGGAGAAAGAGCAGGCCCTTAATAGTTGAACAGCACGGTTTTCACAAGCTTTTCTGAATGAGTGCAGGTTGTAGAGGATTGTTCACAGGACTTCACTTCTCTGGCAAACAGCTTGCTATGGCGCTTTTTGTGTGGTGGGGGGCAAATACTCCCCAAGCTCTCTCTCAGTTTAATGGTGCTTTCTCCCTAGATAAAAATATATGTATTCTTGTTAAGAAAAAATGTGCATTTAAGATCATTTCTGGTTCATAAGTCCTATTTTAATAATAAAACAATACACGATTTGGTACTGGCTCTTAAATACTAAGAGAAAGGTTTTGTCTTGCTAGTATACAAGCCAATATATTTTGGCAAAGAAATAGAAAAATGGTCTTAAATATATAATACGAGAGTCAAATATACATGAAAGGACAAGTAAAAGTAGGACTTAACGATAGCAGAATACACATTGGGAACCTGGCACCTAGTCCTGCATCCTCATTCATGTGAATTGCTCTGTATAATTCTATGAAACTATGCATGTAAGAGTCGCAGGCCTCATCACGGGTAAATGGAACACACTCTACCATAAAATTATCTTGTTTGGGTCAACAGAAATTCCCCAATAGAGGATTTTTTTCTGGTCTTGGAAGGTAGGGTTTGTTAGCTGCATTAAAGTGAAAGAAACTAAAATGAAGGAGAGAAAGTTTTATATACCACAATTTATTCCCCTTCCCCGCTATAATGTCAAATTTAATTTGAGGAAAAACCAACCCAGCCATCATAAAGTGGAAACTAATAATTTTTATGACCCCTTAACAACCTGTCCTCAGTGCTAACATACTGTAAATAAATTTCAACATCTTGTTAGACACATAGTTCATTTTAAACAAGGCTAAAAGGGGAACACACTTCTCTTTGAAAACTGGCATATATACAAAAAAAGGGCAGAAGGGTGCGGGGGGGTGGGAGGGAGGGGAAGGGGAGAGCTGGCTTTTAAAACCTTATTCCAAAGCCCAATTTTTTTATTCATATTAAACTTCCAACCTTTCCACTCAAATAAAACAGAGACTGTATCCAAAAAATTTATAATTCTGAATGGATTTCCCCAGTGTAGAAGTAATAATATTTTTACATTTAAAAGATCCACTGCTTTAATAAGCGTGATTTGTGTATTTAGAAAATTCATTAGAGCAGACATTTCCAGACATTTCCGGATTTATTTATTTATTTTATTTATTTACCCTAATTTGGGTATACTACTTCAAAAGAACGCTTAGAGCTTCCCAGCTCCTTAGTCACACACTAATAACATCTAATAATTAATAAAGACATGTAAATTCTTAACTCCCAGAACTATTTCAAACTTGCTATCTGTACGCTAAATGTCATCTCACTTACGGATATCTGCATTACTTTGTTTCATAAAACACTGAAGGGACATGTCCTTATCTTGCTCTTCTACCATGAAGTGAATATTCAGCCCTGCTGTAACCAACCAAATCAAAATGAAACTGATGCCCTAGCAAAGAATATCTTCCATAAGATGTGAGAGTTTGGGGGGGGCTGTAGCGGGGTCACATTTGTGGTCAGTTTAGATGCACAAACTTTGTGCCAAATTTGTTGGAATGAATGCCTCAATTGCACATCCAAGTCAGGTAACTGCACCTGGAAATGCATCTATAGCTGCCATTTGTGCAGGCATTTTTGCACACAACTGAAACTGCATCTAAATTTTGTAAATCTAAATGGTCTAAAAATCTAACAATGCGCCTTTGTAAACATGTAAAAGATAGGAAAGACTGAACATCAAAATCAAAGTTGTGGAATGGAGGGGAAATGCTCAGTTTATGAATGAATGCAATGCTTGGGAAAGTGAGACTAAGAGTAGCACAGAACTGGCCTTCAGTGCACCCGATAACCTCTTCCTGTACTGCTCAAGGACAGGGACTGCGAGTGAGTCAATGCTATCTGAAAGGGTTTAACCAATCCTTGCAACCAACCTTTGTTGGAAGAGATACAGTCAGATGTGTATTGTGAAGGATCCACTCTGACAAGTTCCTTTTTCAGTTTTCCTCATGTTCTGTGATATTTGTCAGTCATGTTTATTTGTTACTTTTGAATTTTTGTTTTCTGTGGAGAGGGGAGATGCCAAAAGAAAGTACAGTTTCTTGAAACTACTGTTAGACCTGAAAAACTCTACATAGAACCAAACACCACATTAAGGGTGTACCGAACTAACTTTTCCCAAAAAAGAATTATCATTATTTGAAAAATACAAGAAATGAGCCATCCAAGTTGCTATGTTCCAGGTAAGTGTTCTGAACTAGATTCAAAATAAACTTTCCACATCAGAAACATACACAGAAGCAAGCTCTCCCTCTTGGTAAAACAGATTATAATTGTGTTAGGCAATATGAATATTAAGACAGGTCACTCAGTTTAGAACTAGCTCTAACTGGAATTCCCACAATCTGCAATATTCTCTTCCTCAAAACCCAAGTGGAAGTCAGAAAAAAGGAGAAAAAATTCCTACATTTCAGAATGAAGAATTTTATTTTCCAATCTGATCTTACAACCAAAAGCTACACTAATTATTTTATGCATGAGGCAAACATGGATAACTTGTAGGTAATATCTTTTTGAAATTAATTTTTACCCATAGCTGATGGGTCACTAAAATTGAATTCCTCTATAATTCTGTAATGAAACCTGAAGAGATTTCAGATACACGCTATTTGTTCCATAGCAATAGGATGTGTTTGCTGCTTTCCTATTTTCTGATAGGTTTACATCGTGTTATTAGTGAGATATTATGATAATAGAAAGTTATACTCTGCTGTCTAGCACAGGTATACATTAGCTAAATAAAAGCAACAAACCAGGAGAAACAGATGAACCAGGAGAAACAGAGATCCCGTAACTGTTTGAACACTGATAGTGACGGGATTCACTATCTCCACTCTTTTTGTGAGAGTTAGGGACAGTGTGGTGTTCTAGTAACCATCAATTTATATTAGTACTGACCGCTTTTAAGAACTGACTGCTTAAGTGAACTGGTCAATCAAGTGTGTACCTGCCTATTGATTAGAATGTTGACCTGTAATCAGCGAAGGAGGCAAACATCCTTCCTCCCCTGTGATGTCTTTTCTTTGTATAAAAATGTGAAATGGCTGCTTTTCATTAGATGCAGGATTTGGTGACAAGCCTTATATGTCTGTACAGTGAGAAGCACAATTTTATGGTGATGTATAAATAAATAAAAATCAATAATAATAATGGTACAGCACAACTTTACAGGCAGGTGTGAGGTTACGGTTAACTGCATGCTTGTTCCTGTGTTAGCCTTTTTGCAAGGTTCTTGATTGGCAAGGTTGAAGGCTTCCTTTTGCATTTTCTAATGTTCTATCTTCTTTGAACTCCCCACAATCAGCCTAGATACCATTATAGTTGCTGACAGAGGAGTCCATAAATCCCTTCTATTCTGAAAGGCCAGGAGGAAAAATAACAGTTACCTCCCTGTAACTGTTGTTCTTCGAGATGTGATGCAGACATGTATTCTGTGTGGGTGTGCAGGTCCTATGCGCCAGAGTCAGGAACTTTGCCTATCAGTAAGCATAGGAGTGGCACTCAGGCGCTGCGACAGTAGCCTCTCCCCTGGCCCATACAAGGGCAGCACTGCCCCAATTCTCTCAGTTGCTTTACACCGAACACCAGAAGTGCAGAGGGGACGGAGGACGGGTCGTGGAATATACATCTGCATCACATCTCGAAGAACAGGTAGATGCAGTTTTGTATTCTAGGTCTATTCCAAGATGTGCTAAGATGTATTTTCAGGACGTGGGGCTTAGAGTCTATATAAAGAAAGACTACAGGATTGCCTTCCCAAAGTTTGCATGTAATCTGGATGCAGCCATAGCGACATAGTGGCTTGAAAAAGTATGCACAGAGGATGAAGTAGCCATTTAGAAATGCTGTTGATGTCACATGAGCTCTCATGGAATGAGCGAATATCTTTTGAGGCGGCATAGCCTAGGGTACTTCATACACTGCCATGATACGGAAAAAGTTATCCACCTGGAGATTTGCCTGCAAAGAGATCACTTAACCGGTCATTTGGTCTGCCTATGGAACAAACAGACATGGTGAGGAACGGAAAGGTTTAGTGCTGTCCAGATAAAAAGCTAGACATTGCCTGACATACAAAGCGTGAGATGCTATTCCTCTGGGGATGAATGTGGCTTAGGGAAGAACACTGGTAGATATATAACTTGGTTCAAATGAAACTGGGAAACCACCTTAGATAAAAAGTTAGGGTGTGGCCACAGGGTTACTTTGTCTTTGGCAAATTGTGTGTAAGGAGGCTCCGCCATCAAAGACCACAACTCGCAAACTCTCCTTGCAGACAATATCACCACAAGGCAGGCAGTTTTCTGACACAGAAGGGAGAAAGAAGTTACCAGAGGCTCTAATGGAAGTCCCATAAGAGTTACGAAAACAGTATTAAGGTCCCACAAAGGAACCAGCTCTTTAATTGGTGGGTGGAGATGAGAGACTCCTTTCAAGAACCTCACCACCATGGGGTTTGAAAGCCCCAACTTCCCATGGATAGGTGGATGAAATACCAAAATCACCACCAGGTGGATTCTCAATTAACTAAGTGCAAGGCCAGAATACTGAAGGTGTAAACATTACTCCAAGATGTCCTCCTGGACATAAGCTCACACTGGTTGAACTCCATGGGCTAATGACCATACCTAGAACCCCTTCCACTAGACCAAATAGGCCATCCTGGGGTAGGGCCTCCTGCTGTTAAGCAATGCCTGCTGGACTGCCTCCGAACATTGTTCCTCCTCTCATCCTGGCTGAGGTATCCATCACATCCAGGGCTGCCTGCAGTGATACTGTGGTCACCAAACAGCCCTCCAAAATGAACACCTTGAACTCTCCCCTAGAGACTTCTAACAACTTGACCATGAATTTAGATATGGCTGCCCAATTGACAAAATCATATTTTAAGAGCAACGCCAGCTGGTTTGCAATGTTCATCTGCAGGAAAGAGGAGGTATAAATATTTCTCCCCAGCAAGTCCATCCTCTTGGACTCTGTCTTTGGGTCTAGATATACATCTTCCCTGCCGAGCCCAGTCATTTGCTGCAGTCACCACCAGGGAGTTAGGGGCCAGGTGAGAACGTTATCGTTTCTCAGATGCTTCATCGTAGTGAGCAACGACGCTTGGGGTATTCCAGAGGGTATTTGTAGACTCCAGAAGAGTCTCATTTATTGGGAGGACTACTCTCTCTGTTGCTGATGGTTGGACAATGTGTGTATTCTCCTGAAGGAATTCTGCCTAGATACCCAAGCCAACAGCCATACACCTCAGGAAGTCCTGATACACCTTAAACTCCAATGAAGATGAAGATTCAGACACAGTAGAATTATCCAGGGAAGAGGAGGAGGCAGTTTGTTGTGTCAACATTGGATCCTGTTCTTGTATCACAGACTCAGTCGTCACGGGTAGAGTGACCAGATGTCCCGATAAAATCGGGACCGTCCCAATTTTTGATCATTTGTCCCGCCTTTTGTCCCGATTGTTTTGCTCAACAAGTTCCGGCGGAAGAGGCTCTTCTGTTTTTTTGTTGGTTTTTTTTTTTTTGGCTCGACAGCTTCGGGTGGGAAGTCCCGATTTTCGGGTCTTCTCATCTGGTCACCCTAGTCACGGGAGCCACTCTCAGGACCACGATCTTGCTCTAGAGCAGGTTGAAGAGTAGGACCTCAGGGATGGAGGAGTGTCCCAGGGATTCGAAGGAGGCCATGGAACATATGGATAAGGCATTGGTGTCTAGTAGGTTCTGGGCCAAAGTTTCGGTCCCCTGTGGGACAGATGTCAATCTTGGTTCCGACAGCGATCGAAGGGTGATTTCTGGTGAGGAGAGGGGGAATGACCCTGGCCTGGACCTTAAAGAATCCCAGACATTCTATGGTGACAACGGGGGAGAGCCAGCCCTGATGGCGCAAACAACCAGTCAGATTCGGTTGAAGCCCAATAATGAGGCAGCACTGGTGCTGAAGAGGAGTGCGGAATCAGCACCACCAGCACCAAATGAGATATAGTCCCACCTGCCACTGGGGGAGCCACTGGCACCAAGGCAGTACCAACCTTGATGGTGGGATCTGCTGCCAAAACAATGGCGGTGCTGAAGGATGCCCCAGAATTAAGGAGGCCTTTGGTGCTGGGCGTGTCCTCGACTCTATAGTCTGTGGCCCAAGAGTCTGGGATTGAGAGGCAAAGCAGGTCTGATGCTGCCTGGTATGCCATCAGCGTGGAGACGGTTGGCACTGATGCCAATATTGGTGGTACTCAGACGCCCTATGGCCAGAGCCAACAATACGGGCCCTTGCTGCTCTCAGTGTGGAACTGGAGAACACTCAGCTAGACCTGCTCCAACTCGCATGCTGGAGGGAATATGGTGCCGGTCAGCACTCATACAAGAGGAGAGGGACTCTCCCTGAGCCCTGGAATGGTTCCAGTTTGTTTTAGGAGACCTTTTCCTCACCATACCAAAAGGGAGGTGAGCAGGGGTGGGAGGGACACCAGAGCCTGAACTTGGAACGGCATCACTTACTGGGTCCAAAGACGACTACTGATCAGACAAGGCCTCAGTGCCGCAGTGAGCCTCATGGCCTGCTCCAGGAGTTACTGTTTCAAACCCACAAATCTCTCACCATCTCTTATCTTTGTGAACGAGCTGCAGATGGAGCATCTCTCTAATGTGTCCCTCACCGAGACACAGCGAGCACTACATGTGGGGCTTGCTGTAAGGGATGTCTTCCCCCACCCCAAACCCCCACTACATGACAGACAATACTTGAACCCTGGTGAGGGCATCATACAGGGCAGCCAACTACTCTAGCTAATACTAAACTAACACTGAACTAAACTTAAGTACTACCACTACCACATACAAGAAAAAGTTCTCAAAAACTGAGACAAAAGTATGAGGTGAAGACAAAACACAGAACTCCAACTCTAGGCCATGGGCAGTGAGATGGAACTGAGGGGTCAGGGCTGTGCGGCTCTTATACAATCAAGGGAGGGGCTACAGCCACAGAGCATGAGCACCACCACCACCACCACCACTATGGGTACTGCCAGGCAAAGTTCTCTGGCTCCAGTGTGTGAGGCACCGTCCCTCAACACAGAATACATGGCTGCATCTACTCAAAGAACAACAGTTTTATTCCAAATTCAATTTGTTTTTCTTCTGTACCTTTAAGTTAGGGGCTTGTCTGAGATTCTGGTTTTCAGGCAAATTGTCTCTGCTTTATATTGTTAGGTTTTGAAATTATTCTTGCTCACTAAGGGCCCAATCCCACATTATGAATAAGGTCCTCAGCTCCTATTGACTTGAATTTGTGATAAACTACTTTGCACTGCAATAGCTTATGAATGTGCTTTAAAAAAAAATACACCACCACCCACCCTCCCAGTATTAGTGGAATAAGCAAAGGATAAAAATTATTTACCAAGGGTAAATATAAAATATTGTAGTAAACTTGTACTGAGGTTAATGAACCAACGTTTGACTTCTCATTGAGAAAAAAGTGACTGCCCTATAAAAAGTAAATGTTTGATTAAATAATCGCTGCAGCAAGCAGGATGTGCTGAACTCCCACTTTCTTCCTCTCACACAATGTCATACAGGGCACAACTCATCTTACCGATCTCTCTCTTTAGAAAGTAAACACCAATCCTCTCTTCTCTACGCCAAGTCATTGCTTGCAATCTCTTATTTCCTGAACAGATAAGCCAGACAACAACATTTGCACCCAAAATTAAAAACCCTACTCCTCCTGTATTAAACGTGTCCAGTGGTGAAGGGAGAATTTTTCAGTATGTCCAAAGAATAAACATCTCTATTGTAAAACCCTCATTCTTCCTCACCAAAAACACCCAATGTGTGCAAGAATAGTAGCTTGGCAACAGTCTACTCAGCAAGTTATAAAGTATCTTTCCTTAAATCTTATTTAAGGGTGTGACTTGATTTTTGGCAAATATAGATATTTATGTTCCAGAATAAGAAATTTAAGTAGATTCCTACGGAAGCAGTAACTACAGCACACACTGCACTCAAGTTAAAACAGCTTTTTAGTCTCTTTTTTAGTACTGTAGCACTCCTGGAAGAGCTGGTGTATGTTCTAGTGTCCTTAAAATATGAAAATAAGCACACATTGCAAAATAATTTTTACAAACACTCAGAAGCTTTAGTTGTCCAAAACTCCTTTATTTGTATGATAAATATTTTAATGTGCCTTCTCTTAAAAGTCAATTAACAAAAATTGAAAGGCAATAAAAATGAATGATTTTCATGCACTTAGTTGGCCTCTGTTTAAAGCCAGCTTCTGTTTAAAGCCACAAGTTCATTCCACTAAACCACCACGTTTACTCACATTGGGTCCAATCCTGAAGTCCTTTTAAGGGTTTGAGCATACATAACGGGAGTCAATGGGAATTTTGTCTGAATAAGGACTTCTGTTTTAACTAAATTCATCAATGACTTAAATGGTAGTTTAAGTGGGTCATAAAACGGATGTAAATTGTAACAATTTAACTTGCACAACCTGACAGTTAGTGAGTATATAAAGAAAGTGTAACTTGCACGGTGAGGGGACGAAAAAGACTAACAGAAAAAGCAACTAACGGGAGACACTGAAATGAAGCAGCTCCTTTTTTATTTTAATCTTAGCACTTTCCTGTTCTATGATCCACCCATATGTAATTTGCAACACCAATTCACTGATGAATTTGGCCACAGACTTCCAGAGGATGAACTTTTTGTCCTATATATTTATCCCTTCTCTACCACACACTTCCCATGTAACTTTGGGCAAGTCACTTAGCCTTTCTGTGCCTCAGTTCCCCATCAGTAAAATGGGGATAGCAGCACTGTCCTACCTCACAGGGGAGTAGTGAGGAGAAATACATTAAAGACTGGGAAGCACTTTGAGATCTATTGATGAAAAGCATTACATAAGAAAAAGACATTATATTCAACTGAGCCATCTTTTCTCAGATGTAAAAGGTAGTTACCAGCCATGAAGTATCAGCCACGTTTAGCTTGAATGCTGAAGTCAAAAGAATAATGTTCTACTAGTTTTATATTTTAAGATGACCTTAGGCCTAATTGTTTAAGAAACACCACAAATCACTAAGGCCCGGTCTACACACAGTTTTTGCTCAGATTTAATTATTTTGGTTAGGCATTTGATTTTAACAAAACAAAAAAAGGCACCCTAAATCAGTGGTTCTCAACCAGGGGTACGTATACCCTGGAGGTATGCAGAAGTCTTCCAGAGCCTACATCAACTCATCTAGATATTTCCCAAGTTTTACAACAGGCTACATAAAAAGCACTAGCAAAGTCAATACAAACTACAATTTCATACAATGACTTGTTTATACTGCTCTATATACACTGAAATGTAAGTACAATATTTATATTCCAATAGATTTATTTTATAAATAGATGGTAAAAAGGAGAACATAAGCCTTTTTTTCAGTAATAGAGTGCTGTGACACTTTTGTGTTTTTATGTCTGATTTTGTAAGCAAGTAGTTTTTAAGTGAGGTGAAACTAGGGGGGTACGCAAGACAAATCAGACTCCTGAAAGGGGTAAGGTAGTCTGGAAAGATTGAGAGCCACTGCCCTAAATCAGTAGATACAGTCAAACCAGTATAAAGGTGCCTTACACCAGCCAAGCTTATTCACCTTCCCATATGGGAATAAGCTATATTGATAAAAGGCACCTTTCTACCTGTATAATTGCGTCCACATTAGGGAACTCTTTTGCTTTAACTATACCAATGTCAAACAGATATGGTTAAAGCAGTACAAAAACTGTGCATACACAAGACCTAAATGAGAGTAAAGGCCCATTTAAAAGTACTTTCCACTTGCACAGGTTTCAAGCTGGTATCCGAAGCCAAACCCTGTAAAAGTAGTACAATTTTTTTCAGCTGCAGATACCATCTATAAAAAGACAAAACCTACTTAAAGAGATATAGGGTGGGATTTCCAACAGCAACTAAGTGACTTAAAGAGCTCAAGTCTTAAAGATCCACAAAGTCAATAGACCTTGTGCTCCTAACTCACACGGGCACTTTTGAAAATCAAACCCATAGTTCACTCTGTGTTCAGTAACACTTTCTAAATGTTATGTCCAGAAGTCTCCTTGTGACATCTCATCTTCTTGAGACGTGTTTAGTCCAACTTGATGAAGCCGATGTCCTTGGCGTACTGGCGGAAGCACTGCCGGCACATGTTCAGCCCGTACTTGCGGATCAGGCCGTGGCGGTTCGAGCACACGCGGCACGAGCGCGAGCCCTGGCCGAACTTCCTGGGGTGACTCCAGTAGAGCTGCTGGTGACCCATCCTGCCCGCTGCTCGCACCGCGCCGCGTGTGCTCGAACCGCCACGGCCTGATCCGCAAGTACGGGCTGAACATGTGCCTGCAAGGACATCGGCTTCATCAAGTTGGACTAAACACGTCTCAAGAAGATGAGATGTCACAAGGAGACTTCTGGACATAATTCTCTGGACATAATTCTCTGCCTAACTTAGTGTGCCCAGTTTTTCTAAATGTTGTTAGCTGCAGAAATTTGCTTTTCTGGAATAGTTACCAGGTGTTTGTTTCATCTGGGAGGCGGGGTAGTTTGGTTAGGTTTCTTAGTATTTCAACACTGCAACACAGTTTGGTAAAAATATTGTGTCAACTTTCACTGGAAAGAACACAAAATGACCATCACTTCCTTTCTACAGTGGCTGTGTTGTCATCAAAATACCAGTTCACAGCTTGGGGGTTTAATATTATTTTCACACTTGTGACAGAAAATATTTTCAAAACTAAAATGAAAATAAATAAGGTACATTTTTATAAAGGAAAAAAATACCCACAACAAAATGTCTAGTGTGGCTTGTTTTGAACATCAACTTTTGTTCCTACAATTTTACAATATAATATTTGTCTGTGTGTTAAGAAATGTTCTTAATTACCTGAATATATGTATGTTCCTTCTCTTATAAAATAAGATTCAAGAATACCCCCTGGAAGGGGGCGGGGGAGGAAAGGGGAGAGGCAAATGGCAGAGAAATTTAACAAGCAAGACCAAAAAAAAAAAAAAAAAACCCAAAAAACTTGAAACTCCTGAAATAATAGAAGGAGAATTTCATTTGACTGTTAACAAAAATTGAACTAGAATCATCTGGTTCTATCCCAGCTATTAACACTAATTCTTTATTCATAGTGCATAGCTTTGATCAAGCTATAGGTTCCATACACTACCAAACGTTTCATTTAAAATATGTGGCATTAAATTGGTCTTCAACTGCTTATGCCATAGCCTCCTGCCATTCTACATTTTCTTAAACCTTGGACATTCACAAATGAAGTCTGATTATTTTATTCTTAGTATAATATAGATTGGATGTGATTTATTTCAAATCTGCCAAAAAGAGTATGGTTTCAAAGCAGTCTTGTACATGTTTATGGTCTGATACAAGAACAAAAAAAATAATTTAATAAAATCTGAGAGCTTGAAAAATGAAATAATTTACCAGCAAGACTAAGAACAGCTTACACGTATACAGAGAAAGTATTCTGAAAAAGCCCCAAAGGGCAGACAACAAAAATTAGAGCCCACCTGCTCGCCAAATTTTTATTCAGTAACTGTTCATAGGGAAAACATGGATTTTGTCTACATGCGCTTAACTAAAGGAGGGGTTTGAAGACAAGTCTGCTCTCAAATTTTTTGTTGGAACTGTGAACTAGTTTTGTCCACTACACAGAAAAGAATTCACGAGTGGACTCTTGATTGCCCATGATAATTAACTTAATGCATGTTTTTAAGAAAGTCAGTTAAAAAAATTCTAACATTAGAATGAGCAGTGCTTTTCTTTAATCTTCAGTGCTCCTGAACAGCACAGATATTTTGGTTGTTTCTTTCCGAGGTAAAAGCCAGGGGAGACACATTTTTAATTGCAGTGGTTTGTGTAATTGTAATAAAAGAAGTTCTTGCGTTTATATGTTCCTAAAAGTAGACAGGCCTGGCCTAGCTCTTCATCCACTCAGTAGGACTCATTAAAAATATTTTTAAAATCTCAATATAATCTACTCATAATGGGAACAATTGTTCTCTGTGCTGGATATTAAAGAACAGGTTACAGGTGAAAATAAAAGATTTTTAAAAGAGTAAATTCATCCAAAACAAACCATTCTATTTTAACGAGGAAGTGAGCACAACAATATCTATAAATACTAGTCTTTATATTCCTCACATTTTCTTCAGAATAAGTTAATGCCAACATCAATTTAATTTGAGATACACATGCTGCTTCATAATAAATGTGATTCTGGGATTTGGTTGGTTGGTTGAAATCAGGCATTTGCTTATAGAACTCAGATGGGAAATTCTGGTGACAAAATGAATACATTGCCCATGCAAACCTTCTATGTTTATCCATAGTACTGTATCTTCAACATGAAAATGAAAGACTAGAAATAAAAAGAAGTGGAATTGATTGAATGGGCATGGAGCAGTTAATGTAAAGAAACAAATAGAAATACTTACAGTATCTAACATTTATACATACAGCCCAATTAGAGTTTAAGACCACCAGTGCAATCGATGGTTGGTAAGTGTCCAAGAGACTACTTTAAACAAGTAGAAGCTAATAAGGAGACTGACATCACAGAATGCCAGAGGAATATAGTGAGCTTTAGTAAGAAGGTGAGCGGTCCCTTCATTCCTCATGCACCCAGAATTCTCATTGTTTGCATCACACCCATATTATTCAAAAAGATAAGTCCAAGTTTTCATGAGGTTTGGTCTTTGTTCCTAGATTTGTCCAATACATTAATAAACATATAACACACACATACATGAAGTATGGTAGTATTTTTAATATATATTAAGTTAATGATCTCCCTTCTTACAGACACACAACAAATATATAAATTATGGAGGTGCCAAGTAACAAATCCTGTTAGGATTGTGCCCTAAAATGGGGCCTAAATTCCTGTTTAACTGTAAAAGTCGTGTCAAAAAAGTGTGAAATTTCTCACAAGGTTAATTTTCATGCTCTGAATTTTCTCAACGTTTTTTGTTTGGCTTCTCTTCATACATTTTTAACAGAAAGTCTGAGTTTAGGCTTTGACTGATTTTATTCCTTGGAAATCCTTTTCTTTGTTGACTGACATCTCTTTTTTTAAAAAAAGTATCTACTTGCACAAAATGTTAGATCCTGAATGCAATGGGGAAGCTTTGGGGGATTTTTTTTTTTTAAATGCTGGATGTAGCATCATTTGTAGTCATTATTTATGTTACAACTGAAATGTTGTGCCCTGCACTCACAAGGCAGATTGGCTAATTTGGGTTGGGCACACATAAGACATCTGTTAGTAGCTCCACTTCTCTATCAGATTTTATTCAACAACAGAGAAGGATTCAAGAGCAAAAATATTCTCCATCAGCAGCTGCACTTTTGCCCTCACACAGATTGAAACCCACATCCTCATCCAACCCTTTCATTCAATTAAGCACTAAAAAACCCCTACAAAATTAGCACACAAATATTTTCATTGTTTAGCAATAAAGGTAGGCGTGCGCACACGTGACAGAAGCCCAAAAAACACATGCATTGTAATCTCAAATCTGCCCTCATTTAATTGCCCTTTACTATACTAAACCAAACCTCTACTTTCATAGGGAAAACAATATGGTGAAGGGGGAAGAGGAAGGAAGATGAGGCATAGGTAAGGGTGCAGTGCATGATATGTGGTGTACTGAATTTGTTTTAATGGTAAGGTATATGCCTCTGGGCTCAGGACTAGAAGGTGTGATCTGTTCAGTGGCTTAGCTTTTCATTTTCTTGGTTTTGTGGGTTTGTGTCAGTCATATTGTGTGTGTAACAACCCTGACTGTCTTTATTCTCTCTGTCTTAAAAGTACAGCTTTAACAGGCAACCTACAATAGAAAAAAATAAAACAGTACTTCCAGCATTCCAGAGGCATTACACATACAAGCTTTTAAAATGGAATGTATTAAAAAAGATGTAAATTAACTCAAGAAAGGATGTCTTATTCACCTTTATTATTTTGTAGTCAAGCTTAATGGAGACAGGAGTAAATCACCCCCACTGTTGTGGGCAGGGTTAAATTAACTTCACATAATGGTTTTCCTTTTTTTACACAGGATTCACCCAGTGATGCTGAACAGGTAGATGTAGCATATGTATTTCCATATTCATATATAAATGCTATGGCAAAAAAGTCAGCACATCAAACTACTGGAATGCAGAGACAAACTAATGAGTTAGTAAAATATCGCAAGCTGAGTAAAAAACTTACTCCCCCTGCCCCCAAATTGTTTAAATCAATCCCAGGAAGCCAGGCCTTCAGTTTCATGTTCTCAGCTGTGTCCGAGCAATCAATCATTACATACATTTTCATCCTACCACAAATTTACACACACCTCCCACCCGCACTGCCAAAAAACGAATAATAAGAATAAGACTGTAAGGCCAGATTCTCTCTACTGATCTGGGCCCTTTAATCTGCTCGGGCACACGAAGAGGCCAATTATTGGCTGTATCTGGCCACCAAAAAAGTCCATTGGTGCGTGGGAGCTCTAGCATAAAGTTGATATGTAGCTGACTCCTATCCTCCCCACCTGGTAGAGGGGGCATGCCAGTGGCTAGAGCAAACATGGCTACAGTGTCCACCAATTCTCAGCTAGTTGATGGGGCTGACATAGGTCCCCTTGGGGACCAGGCCAGCTGATATACATTAGAAAAACACCTACACAATTTTAACACCTCCAAGAGCTGGACTTGAGCTGGGCAGAGTGTAGAATTAGGGAGCCATAACCAGCTCCCTGATG
This sequence comes from Chelydra serpentina, assembly GCA_037349315.1. NCBI lineage: Eukaryota > Metazoa > Chordata > Testudines > Chelydridae > Chelydra > Chelydra serpentina. Next base: position 16,317,897 of record JBAIAC010000026.1, on the reverse strand, counting down.
GTCAATTCCCTTCTCCTATACCGGACAGATATGTGGTCCAACGGGACTAAATTCTGCCCCAATTTACACCCCTTACAGCTCCTTTGAAGCAACAGAAGGAAAGTCAAGGCCGAATTCTTCTCAACAGCTTTAGAGAAAACTTTAAGAAGATTAAAAGGGTCATGTTATAAGACATGCATAAAATTTTGCCAACATCCCACATGACTACACTTGTCCCCTCAGTGACTGTCAGGCAGCCTCACTACATTGTAATACAAGGACACGTGGGTAGGCACATTGTTTTTTTCAGATCCACAATATTAATTTCCAGCATGCAATACAAAAACATAAAACCCACAGCATTCTAAAAGCACAGCATTGTCACATTTTATGCTGCTGATCCGCAGTAAAGTACATGAGTCCCCACCCAACTGCCCCAGGTTAGTAGCCACTAACCCTATCATTTAGTAGCTCATCAGCAACAATGGGAAAGGAGTTACCAGATTAGGATGTGGCCCCTTTGTTAAGTTTTGGTAACTTTAGAAACATAAAAGTTTGTCCATTTGTGGTGAAAGCTCTTTACCATGCCAAAAGGCAAAATCGTGACTCACCCTACATAGCTGTATGGGGTCTTAAAATGTCTCTTTACTTCTCTGTGAGCAGGGGGGTAGAAACTGGAGGGAGGAATCAGGTTCCTTAGGGCATCTTCTGTTCCTCTTCCCCCTGCACAGGTAGACAGCAAGTGGGAAGACCCTTGGCACCACTTCCTCCAACGTGCTGGCTAGCACAGAAGAGGAGGTAATCCGTGTGAAGTAAGGGGCTGCCGCAGTTTGCTGTTCCACTGTAGCAAGTGAGAAGGAACTCTGACTCCAAGAGTCACAATTTGTTCCCTGAGCAGATCCTCGGGCAGCACATCTATATACCATCTCTTACATAGGGCAAGATACAAAGGCAAACATTTCCAAAAGTGACTAGTGATTTTGGATGCCTTATTTTTTAGGGTGCTGAACTGAAGACAAGGGCCTAATTTTTCAGAGGGCCGTGCACAGCACTTTCTAAAAAGCAGGCCCTTTAATGGGACTCAAGTTGGCCACCCAGAAAACTGAAGCACCCAAAATCACTAGCCTCTTCTGAAAAATCTTGGCCAAACTTCAATCTTGCCTAAAAATGATGAGCCAGATTGTAAGGAAGAAAGCCTGTCAACAATCAGACTACATCACAAAGCAAATTCAGAATTTTAGCCAATAAAATTATTAATGAATTAACAGAAGTGGAAAATTTAAATCATTTCAAGCATTTCTTAAAATAAATCTTACATACTAATCTAAAATTACTAAAATCAAATCACTGTTAAGTAGACGTCCTTTGTGCTTTCTCCAAATTTAATTAACCTTATTGTTCTCCTGCTTATAGTGCTTAGATTTGCATTTTATCATCAGAAAATCACTTCTACATTACTACATGATTTTCACTGGGTAAATACATTTGTATGTGGATTGGATTCTATTCCCTTGGCTGAGATTCTGATCATTTAACAGCAAGACTGTTGCTATGGCACACAGGATGTCACTCAGGATGTGACCATTTCCTTTGGTTTCAAACTACTTTAAGAAAAAAAATACTTTGTCAATATAGAAGCAAAGTACCGTTTTTGATCCACAGTAGTGGAAACGGTTATGAACACTGGGCCCAATCCTGCTCCCACTGAAGTAAGTGCTAGTTTTGCCTTTGATTTCAATGGAAGCAGGATTAGTCCTTACAAACACAATACCTAAAGAATACTTTGGTAAAACATTTGCATCATTTCCTCATTGACTTCCTGTGTCCCTGCCATGACATCCTCACCCATCTGGAGTAAGGTACGTCTGAATAACTGCAGACTGCTCAGAAAAGACAGCCCTGCAACACCAATCTACTATATTAATGTGCCTAAAAAATTATTTTTTTAAAATATTACTCAGGTTTCCAATAAGCAAAGCAACAGAAACATAGCATTCTTAAAAAGCTTTAGGTTTTGTTGCTAAAGAAAGCATCGTCAACATAAATATCTTCTAAATAATGAGACAATATTTATAAATAAACATTGTATAAGTACTAAGAATTCATATCATGCTGCATGCTTACCCTTCTAACGTCCAAAAACATATTGCTAAAAAGGTTTTACTCAAGATGTACTAGTTTATTAATGTTTTAGTAGACCAGATATACAAACAATAAAATAATAAAAAATTGGTTATTCATAGGCCTGGTCTACACTGGGAGGGCGTGGGGGGAGGGATCGATCTAAGATATGCAACTTCAGCTACGAGAATAGCGTAGCTGAAGTCAACGTATCTTAGATCGAATTAAAATTACTTACTTCGGGTCCACGCGGCGCAGGCTCGCTCCCCCGTCAACTCCGCTTACTCCTCGCGCCGAGCTGGAGTTCCGGAGTCAACGGGGAGCGCTTCTGGGATCGATTTATCACGTCTACATGAGACGCGATAAATTGATCCCAGAAGATCGATCTCTACCCGCCGAATCGGGCGGGTAGTGTAGACGTACCCATAACTGTGCAATGGAAGCCGACAAATATGAGTAGAAAAAACTTATTTTACCGATACACATCATCCTTTTTGTACAAAAATACAGATACCTGAAGCATTTAGTTGTGGGGGGAAAAAATTAAGAGTTTAATAAGCTTCCCCTTTCTGACTTTAGTTTAATTCATATTTATTTAGAAATTTCATTAATTAAGTTTGTATTACCAAAAGCACCCAGAAAAACAGCAAAACAGAAATAAAGGCCAAAAGCTAAACTTTATAATGAACATTTGAAAACCTTAGATAACGTACATTTTTCATAAGGTTTCAAGGACAATGTTATAGATGGATCCTAAATCAGTTGGGCCATTCACAACCTGTACAGCCATGATAACTTGACTTAAGAGGATCACATCCCTTATTGCTTAACTTATCCTTGACTTTCTGCTATTTGTCTTGGTTGACCTTTGCTTGAATAACCCATTTTTGGGGCTAAAAACATTTTACTTGGCTTGCAGGCAACATCCTGGTAAGTGTGCATTTCCCATTTCACTTTTTGATCATTTTCTTCTCCAGGCAGTTAATTGGACTTACAGAGACATGTTTTGCAGAAGTTTAAATGAGGCATAGTTAGAGCTTTCAAAAATACATATAATTATCGTCACCTACAATTTCTATTGAAAAAAATACAGCTATATAAGTAAAATCCTAAAGGAAACAGCAGGATATTTGCAAAGTTTCTATTAAACATAAATGGCTACATATCTGGAACTTATAGCAGATAGAAAAACATTCACAAAATCCAACAACCTAACATTTTACACATTAGTATCATCATTTAGCTGACTAATTCCAGTACAATGCTATAGTGAGTGAAACTATAAAACTGTATGGAGCAAGAATCTAATGCAAACCTTGTTACTAGAAGGTGAACCTTAACTTGTCCTAATAGAAACCTTGACACAATTGTAGAAACATGGTTCATCCCTCACACATGATGGAACAGGATGCAACACCATGAGCAGAATATCAGACTGAAGTCAGCTGTATGGAATATCGAAGCCTCTGCAGAATGCATGTCTGTGTAGAAATCCCATCAATAGTTATGGAATAAATCCCTGAAACTGCCTGCTTAGAATTCAGCTACAAACACAGAAAACCAGCAATACTGTTAGTAAGGGATGAGCTGACATGCTTAAAGGTAATTTTGAAAAAAGATCTCGCTTAATGAAAAAAAAAAAAAAACCCTGAAAAATCAAGTTTCTACATTAAATTTAAATACCACAGAAACTCATGTAAAATAGGAGGTAGCACATCTTAATTCTGTGTAATAACGTGACAGATTTTAAATCTAACTTCCTCATACCATTCAATCCATAATAGCAGAGTTCTGGTGCTTTCCTATGGGCTGTAGTGGAAAGGTTAAAAATCGCAGCAATGGTGAAGGAAACTAGTAGCTGGATCAAAGACTGTGTGCTTAGCCCAGGCAGGCTGAAGGATGACAGCAGGAAAGTAACAGTGAAGGGGAAACAATAGAGAGAGAAGCCAGGAGTAACAAGAGCTATGTCTGCCCAGCCAGTATCATTGCAATCTGTAAACCACAGAAAGTAGTGGATCATATGCCAGCAGTCAGGAGGAGAGAAGTCCTGGTACAGAGTATGCAGGGAGAAGGAGAGTGCTATAAACCAGCAAAAAAAACAAGACACTTCAAGAAAAAGAGCAATTCCCCTCTTCTACAGAGATTAATGTGTGATACTAAATTAAGAAGGGTTCCTTAGGAAGTGAAGAAATCAGCAATTGTCTCCGTGGACCATTACTATGAATTTGTAAAGTGACAATAATATACTCAGCTTTGTACAAAAAGCAAAGGAAGACACAAATACTGCACCATGGATCTTATAATGGAACTTAAGAGCTAAAACTAGAGCGCTAAACACTGCCTTGGATGTCCAAGGAAGGAGAAAGTTATCAAAGCACTGCAGGTTTTTGTTTGTGTTTTGTTTCTAATTGGGTCAATAAACAGCTCAAACTCAAGTGGATCAACAAGGTTAGGATTATATCTTTTACTGGACCAACTTCCCTTGGTGAGAGAGAAACTTTCCAGCTACACAGAAGAGCTTCTCTCTCACCAATAGAAGTTGGTCCAATAAAAGATATTACCTCACCCGCCTGGTATTTCTAACATCCTGGGACGGACATGGCACACTGCATACAAGGTTAAGTCATCTGAGCAAAGAGGATGGGAGAAGGTAAGTGCAGTGTGGGTGAAATAATGGGATGAGGGGAGGGGAAGGATATGTAGTGGGGAAAGGTGTGAGGCAGAACAGCATGAGATGGGGAGAATCAGTCTGACCAAACCTCTGACCCCCTTCTACTTAGCTAGTCCATTGAGAATACACTTGCCAGCAGCCACTGTAAACAGAAAATATGTCAATAAGGAATATATAGATAGTTTGTCTCTATTTAACAAGACCCTCAAAGGCAGAGCATAATAAAGCTGAAAGGTGCCAGGCAAGTAAAGATTACAGAAACAGCAAAAACGACTGCCAGGTGGACATCTCGTCAGCTTTCCCCATCAATAACTCTGTGGTTCCATTTGGGGAGGGAGGGAGTGACAGAAAATCTAAAAATACATAATACATTATTGTAGATCTTTGGGCTTGTGTGCGTGAAACACCAGTGCCATTTGTGGAAGCAGTGGCTTAGGTATGTTTTAGCAATTTAAGTGGAGCCTAGCAGGAGATTCCTACAGGGAATGAGAGGCTGCAATGTACAGCTGAGGCAGGAAAGGATGATGCCAATCAGGATCTCCTCACTTCAACAGGTAGTGAGTGCCATTAGAGTCCTAAATTAAACAACCTCTGATGCATGGGAAAGAAGTGATGACAGTTATAGTCTGATTATCCTACCACTCATTGAGGTGTCTGTATAAGCAGGGTTGTTCTGGATTCATGGGCTCTTGCACCAGATACCTTAAACTGGTGGCTGGGGAAAATAAAATAAAATAAAAATAAAGCAACACACACACACACACACACACACACACACACTAAAACAGGAAGAGAAATCTCAGGGTCACTTCAGTGGGGCTACAAATAGAAGGCTCCTCTGGCTGCAAAAGTAACCAGCTGATGCAATTATTATAGCAGTCGCCAATAGACCATCTGCCCGATTCCCTGGGCTGTTGTTGTTGCAGGCTCAGCAGGGATCACTCCCCTAAGAGACAGGCCCCCACTATTTGGAGGAAGACCATCTGCCTGATTCCCCAGGCTGTTTGTTATTGCAAGCTCTGCAGAGGCCAGTCCCTAAAAGACAGACCCACACCCAGGGGCAGCAACCACAGGACAGAGTCTCAGGGTGCTGACCATTTGTGGCAACTGGAATGGGCAGCTGCATTACATTTCCTGTTCTGTTTACTCTCTTCCCTTCCTCTAATAACAGCAGTTGTGTTTTTGGAGCATCTTCACGTCTGATTGGATTTATGGTTTGCTTTTGTTTTGTTAGTTTTTATATTGGGAGTCTGTGCTGAGAGTACACTATACTTTTTGAGGGTTCCCCCTCTTCTGTTTGTTTGAAATGTATGGGGAATGTGAGCAATTGGCTGAGATGCAAGGGGATCAGATTTTTCTCTCTCCCTGACCTCCCCTCTCACACCACAGAAAAAAGCAAAATACTTTCCCTCTTCTGGTTTGTGTTTTTGTGATGTGTGTCTCTCTCTCTGACTTGGAGCAAAGGAACGAGGGCAACAACTTTTTCTTTTTCTTTTTTTTTTTTAAGCTTAGTGTTAACATGGGTGGAAGTCAGCATCTGATGGGGAGGACACAAGATGAGAGAACCAGATGAATTAGCAGGTTTGAAGTTACTAGTGAGGTTAACAGCAGAAGGTCCTGGTTTTAAGGTTCCTTTGAAAAATCCCTTTAGCTTCTATTTCTGATAAACACATGTGGTCAAGATGGAACAGATACATTTGATTCCTCTGGACATGAAATTCTTGTTTGGTATCACCCCATATATTGGGAATAAATCCAACACGCTACAGAGTTGTATGTTGGATCATCACCAAGATCTGGCTTGTACCACCAATATTTCCATCGGATAAGGTAGACTTGACAGATCCATTTTCACAAGTACTGTGCTGGAAATTCCCTCTTATTCCAAATTCACACAGAATGAAGAGGGCAAGAAGGGCTGTGATTTTTTAAGATCCTCTGAGTCACATGAACTCTCCAATCACAAAGATTAGTTTAATTTGAGCAGGGGAAATCTCTTGTGCCTCTCAGAGCAGGGATAATTTCAAACAGGAGATCTCAAACTGCAGGTTCATCTTTAATTATTCATAAATTTCAGGCCATTTCACTTCCCAGAAATTCTATTTTTCACGCCAAAAACATGAAAATGTTCACTTATTTTCAATGTCAGTTCATTTTCAAACATCATTTTTTAAGTTTCCAGTTTCAAAAAAATCTTACAATTTTCCACTCAAAAATAAGAAGGAATGAGGTAAACAGGACCTTGGATAGGGGCAAATTTACACATTCCAATTTCAGGGGCAACAGTGTTTCCCACATGCTGACAGGATGGTGGGTCACTTGAGTGTGAACACAGCAAAACTGGGTGACAGTTGGTGAGATGAAGTTTTACAGACACAAGGAAAAGTGACTACAGTAAGGTCCAATATCTGATCCACCCAATGGTTAATAAATACGAGATGCCTACAAGCTTGCAGAAGACAGACTGGTAATTTCATGAGGGTTCTCAAAGAGTTGGCCTACTTGGACTTCAGCTCCAAAGCAAAAGGCTAATTCAGCCTACTTTTTAAAGGCTTTCATGTACTATCGATGAATGACTAAGACAGTACTAAGATGACCCTGGCTTGTGGAACTCAATTCCCCTCTATATGTGTTTCAGCCTATCCATTCCAGTATTTCTTTTTTATTTTCCCCTCTCTTCCTCTCTCAACCTTAAGCACCTGTCTTGACAGGGATGAGGGGGTCTTTATAAATAATTGCTTACTTAGCTCATTGGAAGCAGTATTTACATTTTGAATTGAATTTACTCAATGCCTGGAAACAAAGTTATTAAAAGGGACAGTTAAGCTGTTGAACTGCAAAATATCAATACATTTAAAATGAGTTCTGATCTAGTTGGAAATATTCTTGGCATTCTAAATATTTAGAATTTAAAAATTCCTTCTTGCCATGAAGCAAAAACACAGAAAGCTATCTGTGTGATCACAGCTTGAGACTACATGCATACTCTATGCCTGAGTGACCCTCAGGGCTCTATGCTCCTACTAAAACTAAACACTCATTTTAATAAAAGAAACAACAGCGTGCAAATTAAATTATTCGGGCTATTATTAGGCCAGATTTTCCCCCACCCCCAGATCCAGACACAGAGCAGACCCGCTGTGCTTTTGCATGGAGAGGGATATGGCCTACTCCACAAGTACTTTTCCATCACCACCTCTATCCCAAAACCTCCAGAGGTCTGTCCACATGTCCTAGGGCCAATACAAAAGCAGAGAATGGGCAGAAGAATGGGCAGGCCAGCAGTGACTCTCTCTCTCTCTCCAGACCCCAAGGACATTAGTCAAAAAAAATATAATACACTCTGGGTCTGTATTATCCTTGCAATACAGAACACATCTTTGCCCCTACTCAACTCCAAGGTTCAAAGGCAACCCCTAGTAGCCAGAGAAGCACTGAAGGCCAGAGCCAATATGAAGCTACAAGGTCTCCATTTGGATTGCCCTGGCCTCCAGCAGACCCCTCCACATTCGTCAGGTTTTGGGTAGCTTGGCAGCCTTTTCTGCAGGTGTGAGGAGGATACTGCTTGTCAGGATGATGTAAGAGAATCTCTGCGGGATCCTCATGGAGATGTCCTCCTACTGTGACCTCTCCCACAGGTTTTCCCAGAGGAGGGGATGACCTGGTCCACAAAAGTATTTTCATTTTTTTTAAATGTGCTTTTATCAAAAGCCAGAGTGAAGATGTGGTTGCACGGAGAACTATAGGAGAGCTGCCTCATTCTCTGCTCATCTTCTATATACATTCACTCAGTCCAGTGCTCAAAGGGTACCACAGGGCACCAGATGATGTTACACAGGCACAGCTCAACTCATAGAATATTATACAGGGCTTTTTTTCCTATTACCTGAATAGTGTGTAGCCATATAACTAAGGACCAAAGTGAGAGGGAGATCTAAACCAGCCTGTGTTGGTGTAGCTTATATCTTCTCCTTATCCCTCAACCTGTGTGCTACACAAACTCCCTTCCCTAGACTCATACCACTTGTGTGTGTGTGTATTTACAAACACCTCGGTCAGAAACAGAACACCTCTGATTCAGACTCCCTGGACTGAAGGGAGTCTAAAATAGTGAGCTCAAAAAACTGAGGGGTCAAAAGACAGGAGCACAGCAAGAGAAGTAACTAGCACCCTATTTTAACTTAACTTGTAAGACTGGGTATATTGACTCACCAATCTAAGAGTCTAATTTTAAGGGTGTCTAGGTGAAAGGAAATCTATGTTACATCAATTCTGAATATGGCCCAAACACCATAATGTAATGCATACAACCCAAGGGAACCCAGGAGGGATTTATCATTTAAATCTTAATGGGACATTATCTGACTTCTGAGTGGTTAGCTGTGCACATTGAATCATCCTTTAACAAAGATTTTTGGTTTGCTTCCTTGAGGTTTTGTTTGTTTGTTTTTAAATGGACTAGAATAAAAACTGTAGCTTTCAAATTTCCTATAGCAATGTGGGATGGGGTAAGGAGAGCATGTAAAATAGACAAGAAAATCCAGAACAATAATACTAACACAACAGCAAAAGTGTGAATTCAGTTAATTCTTCCACATAGGAAGAGGATCATTTCAGGCTTATATTGGCATCAGGAGGATATTCCCTACTTGTGAAAATCACCATCCTTTCAACCAGGAAGGACTGGATAAGATTCTGTGCAGTAGGGAGTCACCACTGATTTTTATTCATCTGCAATACCGGGGGTTGAACACACTGGCCCAGATCCTTAAATGTATTTAGGTCCCTAGCTCCTACTGATTTCAAAGGGAATTAGGTGCCTAAACACCTCTGAGGCTCTGGCCCACTGTCTCTTCAGCACTCCCAGATCAGAGAGGTTCAGAGATCATGATTTATTTCATTCTACAAAATGGAATAAAAAGCTATTGTGAGCTTTTTTCATATGCTTTCAAATAACACTCTCATTGATGTAGTTACCAAGTGTAAATGAAATAAATAAGAACTATGTAATTTTAAATGCACAGTAGTTATTGTTGCAAATGGGGGGGAGGGAATGTAAAAATCAAAACAAACTTGTATATTTCTTGTGGGAGCTGAACTACAGACTAAACGCAAAGCAAGACTCAAACTCCCCAGAGAGTCTTTTTTCAAATGGGAGAATAATAATAATAATAATACAGTAATAATAAGCACTTATATAGCGCTTTACATTTCCAAAACGCTGTGCAAACATCAACTAATGGGACACACTAGAATAAGTAATGGCTAAAATGAGTTTATATACTGCGTTATATTTTTCTACAAAGTGGCTACGACTGTTTTCAAAAATTAAATTTCCCCACATATTGATACCAGTGCAAATGGAAGAATTAAAAAAAAAAAAAAAAAAGGATGCCGACGCTTTCCCATCAAAGTACAATGTTTCTCCACAACCTACATAATTCCAAACTCTGGCACAAAATAAGTAATTTATAGGACTTCATAAATAGAAAACTGATATTTTGTTTAAGAACAATAAATATGCAGATGAAGTCCTCAGGATAATACATGTGGGCAGTTATAGACAATTGCCAATTTTTATGAAAAGAAACTGCATCATTCAAATGTAAGACCCACAAAGTATTTAAGCAAAGGAAATGATTAAGTAAATTAAGCACATAATAGAGGTTTTCCTTGTTTCAATCTTACAAACAAAGAGACATTCCTTATTCAGCAAGACAGTGCTGTTCAAATGAAAAGATTTCTTAAAGACAGGCAAATGTTACTATTCTACAACTATTGAAAGCAAGCGCTTCTTAATCTTCAAATTCTTAGTGGGGCAGCCTGACATTTTTTTTGGCAGAGTGGGGTTGGGAAACCTTGTAATACTTCACAGTTGCATCACTTCACATTTATTCATCCCAGGATCTCAAAGTAATTTACAAAACACAGATCCCTCTAAGAAAGCAGAAATGCTATTCCCATTTTGCACACGGATAGACTGAGCAAGAGAGAAATTAAGTCACATATCCATATTCATAGAGTCAGTGGCAAAGCCATGAACAAAAACTCAGAAATCCTGACTCCCAGTCCTGTTCGAACCCCAGGCCGTATTACCTCATTATTTCATGCTAGGGTTTCCATTATTTTTTATTGTTATTTGAACTGCAGTAGCACCTAGGAGGCCCAGCATGGACCCGGAGCCCATCGTGCACATCTAGCTTTAAGCACGCACTTAACAGCAAGTATGTGAGAATAGTCTCACATAGTGACTTCAGCTTGGGGGTTTCTAATGGTTGTACAGTTTTCATAACTATTGAAAAACCCAGACTATCCAAACCTCCCTTTCCAACAAACTACCAGTGTGACTCCCTGTTGTGCCAGGTCGAGATTATCTGAACATATTTGGTATCATCTAAGCAGTTCTGATACCGAAGATTCCGCCGAACTTTCTATCAGCTGAGCCTTAAGGAGTCTGCATAAGGGAGTGGCAACAGAACAGGCCATACACACCACATATTACAAAACAGAGAGAGAGAAAAAAAAATGCAAGTTTTTTTAAAAATACATCTGCTACATGGGCCAGATCATAACTCAACCAAAACTGCTGCGTAGTTACGTTAGGGGTGAGGTTCTTACTCCTCCTTAAGCCCTTTCACACCCTCCCCAGGTCTTGGGTACTGGGTATCCATGCATGTAGGAGTAAGAAAGCTATGCACAATCCTTCCCAAGCAAATCCTTGGCTCCATCCCCACAATACACCAGCCAGTATAGCTGAGCCAGCATTGTAGTAGTAATCTGCTACTGGTGAAGGCCAATAGCAAAGAGTGGACAGAGAAGCAGCTGAACCTCGAAAGCAGGCCTGCACAACTCGTAAAGCGGCGAGGGCCATATTACTCCAAAGAAAACAGCTGACGGCCGAAACCTCCCCTCCCCCTCCCCCCCAGCGCCACCCGCCCCGCGGAAACAACCCCTCCTTCCCCAGCGCTGGGGTGTGGAAGCCTGTAGAGGGGGAAAGAAACAGCGCGCATAGGGTGACCAGATTACAGCAGTAAAATACGACCCACCCCCTCCCCGCTCGGCCCCACCATCACACCCCTCTTCACCCCCCCAGGGGTCACTATATTACTGCACACAACAGTCAATCAATGCAGTTGTAGATAAATCTCTGTTGAATGAATGAGGTGTGAATGAGGAAGGCGTGGAAAGCAGGCACCTCCAGACAGCTGCAACCCTTGCCTACTCACACACACACACACACACACACACACACACACACACCCGCCCCCGCGGGCCACACAGTGAGCCCCCGCGGGCCGCGCGCGCATGTTGTGCAGGCCTGCTCTAAAGCAAGATTTACTCCCTGTGCTGCTCCCAGGGCAGTGCAGCTACACTCACCCCTTACAAAGGGCAAGTTGTATCTGCTCCGTCTAGTCACATGTTAGTAGTTAAGAACAATGGTGAGTATAGAATCAATTCAGAGAGAGGGACAATTTGGCATCACAATTTGTAGAGATATATTGCTACTAATGCAGCTAAAACTAAATTCACATCATGATGCATTAAAAATATGCATCCTTAAAATTCATAATTCTTAAAAAAATACCTCTTATTTAAAGCACAGACATGGAAGAAGCTGTGGATCCACTACTTAGCATCTCAAGAGATCAAGGGTATTGAACAGTTTTTAAATTCTTTTACACCACTGCATATAAACCAAATAAAGATACAAACACCATAAACAATAAGCTACAACAAACCTGTTTTCCTATTCGAGACATTATCTGTGTTAATACGAGACCCGAAACTTCTACCAAAAGCAATCAGGACCTATAATTACAAGGAAATCAAAAAAGCAAAGGAATGATGTACACCAGCCAGGTACTTATATTGGCAAATATCCAATTCTTTCATTTTCTACAACTGAAAAACAAACAAAACATTGCCCTTTCACAGCATGAAAAAATTGCCACCTCAAAGATACTCTAAATAAAAGACTGAACAACTCAAACATATTACTGTAATAATAAAAGGTCATGACAGCCAACAGCTGTGTTATGGCCAAAGGAGCTGTTGTTATTTTGGACAAAAGTAGACCTAATCCTTAACAAAAACCATAAACTACTTTGCAATTGCTAAAATGTAAGAAAGCCTTGTAAACTAGCTTAGAAGAGGAAGTGACATTTGAGTCAACCATAGTCAAAATTCCCCTACAGGAGAAATTAAGATTGTACAAAATTGCACTGATAGAATAGTGATACAGAACATAGGAAAATTTGATACTGTTTCACCAATTTCTGTGTGAACCGTGATTCAGCATCACAATTTGCCTTCCAGGCTATGAGTGTACAGCACAACCTTATGTTAACGCACCAAAAACTTTAATTTGAATGCCAAGGGTCAAACAAACAGCCAGTTGGTTGGGTGAGATCATGCTCTGTTATGCACAACCTACAATACACAGACAAGGGTGAAAGTTAAAAATATAGCAACAGTTTTAAATCTCTTTTCTTTACATTTGTGAGCCAGTCTTATTACTCATGTTGCTTTGGGTTTGCTAAGTCAGACACACACAAAAAATTGTTCTCCACTAAAACTTGCTTGCTTCAGCGCAAGGTTTCTATCTGGTTCTCTGTCTGTAACTTGCATACAAAATGTAAAAATGGAGTACAGGAATTCCAAGTAATACCTGTATACCTTTGATAACCTGGAATACCTGGATAACCTCTTTGCTCCAAGTATTTTGGAGACTTTTCTCTGGTTTACACTACTTTCAATGTCACTTTGCCTGGACCATTGAGATTACAAGCAAGAGAAAGATTGTGGTCTCCTAACCCAGAAACTACATGCACAGTCTCTATGGGTATGTCTACACTGCAATAAAACACCCACTGCTGGCATTTGTCAGCCAACTCAGCAAAATGGTGCTGCCACAAGACAGCAAATAAACAGGTATGTCTACACTCCAATGGATCATCCCCATCTGGCCCACGTTAGATGACTTGAGCTAGTGGGGCTCTGGCTACAAGGCTACACAATTGCAGTGTAGACGTTCAGACTTGGGCTAGAGCCTGGACTCCTGCCCAAGTCTGAATATCTACACTGCAATTTTTTAGCCCTGCAGCCTGAGCCCCACTAGCTCAAGTCATCTAACATGGGCCAGATGTGGATGATCCATTGGAGTGCAAACATACCCTACATGTCTTCCTCTTCAACCACCACAGCAGCCCTGGAATTGGACCTCTAATGTCCCACATGGTAGCATAAGTGACACATCTTATCCAATCCATATAGGTTAAGAAAATTAGGAGCAATGGAGACAGGAAGGAGGAGTGTAAGAAATTAAATTTCAATTCAGCCCTTACATAACTGCTTCAACCTATGTGTGATGGTTCCGATAGGCAACATAGCTGGCTATATGTATGTTCTCTGGGCAATTCACACAAACAACAAATACTTGGGGAGCAGAGATGTTATCCAGAGTTCAAAGGTATACAAGTATTACTTGGAACTCCTGTACTCCATTTTTACATTTTGTGACCAGTGTGACCATGATAAACAAGACATTTCTAGTACCTCTGCATTTTGAATAAGTAGTTGGACCCTGTTTCAGCTGCTGATTGGTAATTTCTCATATAGAGACTGAATTAATGGAAGTTTGATGTTGACTTTAACAGGAACAGGATTAAGGTACTGACTTTCAATGGGACTTGTGCATTTAAGTCATTTCAGCACTTCTGACAATCCCATTCATAATGCTGATCTTACCATTGTATGGTTAGATAGAAGTTCAAAACGAGTCACAGACATTAGCTTCACAAGGCTTGTCCATTTCAGTTCATATTAATTTCGATAAACTTTACAGTTTCAGCTCACATGGTTTTGCACCCTCTGCAGTTTAACTTTCAGCATTTGTTTCAATCCAATAGAATGAAAGTGATCATCAAAACAAAAATGCCTAGTTTCACTAAGCTCCATATATGGGGCATGATTTCACTCTACCCAGAAACCAACCACATGGCCAGTACAAGTTTCATTATAAAAGTAAGATGAAACCAGGAAACTGTTTACTAAAAACTTATGTGCGTCCAGGGTTGCCAAAAAGTTCAGCTTTCAGTTTCAACTTCGGAGTTGCAGGGGCTCTGAAAGAATTAAGTGAAACTGCTTCTTTCATGCTTGATCCAAAAAGTTCATAGCTTCACGTGATTTCAGATTTGCAGAAAGTTCACACCGCTCTAGTACAAACACTAAAATTGCTCAATTACAGATACATGGATGGGACTCACTTCTGTGCACAGAGCCTAAGCAAAGATCTATGCACCATATAAATCCTACACAAAACCTTATTTTACCCTGGTGCAGAGACCTTCTCCCAAGAGAATTTCAATAACAACATGCACAGATTCAACACTGACCAGGAATGGCAAAATAACACCTGGGCAACTCATTCACCCTCATTCCAATCCACAAACAAACAAACAAAAAAAGCAAGTTCGGAAGTGGTAATAAAGGTGGAGGAAAAAATAAATCCTTTCAAAATAAAAGCACTGACATTCTTCAAATTCAGAAAGCATAGGGAAATAAATTTACCATCAGGGAGAAGTGACAGAGGTGAAGCAAAATGGTGCTGCCACAAGACAGCAAATAAACAGAACCAAAGAGACAAGACCACAAAAAGGATAGTTTGCCATTTTTATTTGTATAAAACAGTAAGAAGGTATTATCTTCAGTAACTTCCTAATTTTGTTTATGCTTTGTTTACTGGAACAACACAGTTACTACTGCTAGGTATGCCATTGCAATGAGTTCCAAACCAGATAAATATCCACACGCTAGATGGCAGAGGTAATGTATACTGAAGTGCTTACAGTAACACAGTAGGCATAGCAGAAGACTATCTAATACAAGTATTCCCTGGGCACTGGAAAAATATAGGGAAGAAACCTTTGAAGCAAGCCATCCAGGTGTGTAGAACTGTTCAAAATCAGTCATGTTGACTGAGACTTGATGAGAATCAATACATCGTGGTGGGGGTTGTATGCAGTTTTACAATGCGCCTCACATTCATTTTCCTACAAACCCAAAATAAAATGCCAAACATACACAAAATAAATCAGATTTTGTTTCCTCTTCAACACATTTGAGCTTTGAGAGTTTTACTATGACAGTGGCAAGTTGTCAGTGTAATAGCCAGTGCCTGAGAACTGGTTGCTTTTGGAGATCCTTTCATCATATCTTCTATTTCTGCTGTTCTAAACTAACAGAATAAGTGACTGTTTTGTTTCCAAACATATACAGCCACATGGAAACACCACTCAGCAGAGATCAAATGCTGTATTTTGTCTACAGATCAAAAACAAGGGGGAAAATCCAGACAAAGGGCCTGATGTTGTAAGGTGCTGCTGATCACCAATTAAAAGGTATTCAGTATCCTCAATTCTATTGAAACTAAAGGGAATTCCTCTGCACATTCAGAGATTGGGCAAGTAACAAAACACAACATCACAATGCTTTTACCATTAAACCAATTCCCAAGACCTTCTCTAAATGGGTTACCAATATGTAAGGTTTGCACATGTGGTTCTTTTCCACCTATTTTGCTTTCTTCTGAGACACAATTCCACCTCACAACCACAATACCTGGCTCCATGATAAGCTCTCATATTCCATCTCCAGCTAAACACTGAATGGAGAGAAGTTTGGTGCGTATTTTTTAAATCTCCCCAAGGCAGAGTTTTCACTCTTCAGCTCACCCTATATTCAGACAATGTATATATATTTTTTAATTGTTCTTTCCGTTGCAAGTTAACTTGAATACACATCAATCAGTAATTTAAAATAGTGTATTAGGGATCAAAATGTGTGGTCTGTTTTCTTCTTCCTGTCATGCTGGCTTTGTTCCACAGTCAAATCAAT
This sequence comes from Chelydra serpentina, assembly GCA_037349315.1. NCBI lineage: Eukaryota > Metazoa > Chordata > Testudines > Chelydridae > Chelydra > Chelydra serpentina. Next base: position 16,301,231 of record JBAIAC010000026.1, on the reverse strand, counting down.
GGTTGCATCAGTCTATAGGTCACTTCCTGTTTTGCAGGTGTGCGTGCAGCTATACCATGTTAATTTAGACAAATGCTTATCTATACAGTTTTAATCCCACCTAAATACAAGTTCTGATATCAAGATTTTTTGTAATATTCTTCAAGGTTTGTGGTCAGGTTTCCCATAAACCTAAAGAGCAAGAGCAGAGAAAACTCACTGGAGGAGTAGCAGTCAGGTAGACTTACATGAAATTCCACAGGCTACAAATACTAGAAAGAAAATATGAGAAAAGAAAAGGAGGAAAAAAACATTTTGTTATATAGATATTTGTACAATATTTATATACATTACATTAGTTTTTAAATAAGATATCTTGGGGCTTATTTTTCTTATTATTTTTTCCAAGATTCCTAGATGATTTTAGCACTCAGATATGATGATAGACACTGTAGAAAACCCATAATAGATTAGACAGATATAACACACACAAATATACCAATAGTTTATAAGCTATTTGTTTGTCAGCACCTGTCGTTATAGTAGCTGAATGGGGACACCATGCACACACACACACACACACACACACACACACACACACACGGGCCTCTCCAACAGAAGCCAAAAAAAACCTGAATTATATACTAGAATTGACTAACAGTAAATGCATTGTTAAATCATAATTTTGAACAGCAAATTATCATTCTCCCATATGCAAAAAGGAACTACCGAATTTCACTCTAGATTAATCTTAGATTAAAGAAAACAACCAAAACAATGAACACAAGTCAGATCTCTATTACAGAACACAATTTGGGTCTCCCTTACAACATGCTTCATCAATTCTACCTCACAAAATGGCAGCTTACCTCTGCAGACATGCAGACTCCTTAAAAATGTAGATGGGCAGTACTGGTAAAACGCAGAACAGTGATACGCACCAAGTAAGGCATCCCCTACTCTATGGGTCTGGCTACAGTCATGTCTACACTAGGAGCACTTTGCCAATATAGGTACACCGACTTGCAAAGTGCTCATAGAATGGATGAGTCTTTTACCAACAAAACTGCACTTAGATTATTCCAGCCCACCCACCACACCTCTGAGTTTAACAACCTGTGCCAACAACAGTTTTGTCAGTGTAGCTGCATCTATATTTGTGGCTTTTGCCTCCACAGCTATGTCGGTCAGGGGTCACACCTGATCGACATAGCTATGCTGGCAAAAGTTTATAGTGTAAACTTGGACTAAGTAATGGATGACTGTGCCATGCCTTTGCCACTATTCCCCAGTAGCTTACAAAGGCAAGGCACTGGTTGACAAATGTAGCTAAGACTACAGGAATTACGGTACCCATCCAGCAAATGTAAGGACCCCCCTTGTTGAAGTGGGAAAACTTATTTACATGGGAATAATCTAAACATTAAACACAATTCAGGAAATATTTTTCTCCCATTTAAGATGGTTTAATGAACTGAAATTACATTTCACATACATAACTTTAACACAGTATAGTCCCCAAACTGTGGGGTACATCCCACTAAGGGGACATGGAGGGATGTTCCGGGGGTGCATGGGGCCAGGGCCAGCTCTCACAGGGAACGGGGAGGGAGCGCCATCCAGCCCCACTCTACCCCCAGCTCTGCTCCAGCTCCAGCCCCTCCCTCAGCTCAGGTCCTGGCTTTGGCTCCCGGACCCAACCCCAGCCCCTGACCATAGCCCAGCTCCTGGTCCCAGTCCCACTCCCGGCCATGTCTCCCACTCCCGGCTTCCAGGCCCGGCCCAATCACAGGTTTGGCTCCCAGCTCCACTCCTGGTGCCAGCTTCGGCCCCCAGCTCCGTTCCCAGCTGCAGCCCCAGCCCCACTCCTGGCCCCAGTTCCCAGAGGTGTGTGGACAGATTACATTATGGGCAAAGGAAGGGGCGTGACATAAAAAGTTTGGGGACCATTATTTTAACATGACAAAGTATTTCAAAATTGGTCTAATATTCCTTTGACCCCCCTTCTATCTGTCCCTAGGTTAAGAATTATGCTAGCAAGATTATACCTCGAGAAACAATTTAACATTTGCTGGTAGAGAAAAACACGTTTATTAACTGGAATATTCAACACCCCTAATAGCTCAGGCAGATAAAAAGGCAGCCTAAAGTGAATTAATGCTCTCCAAAAATTAAAACTGTCAAACCTATATTTAATTTTAAACAATGAATTTAAGTGGACTTTTAAAACAGATCTCTGAATGACAACACAAATAAGTTACTTTGCTACCCTTTTCCTCCCCTTCCCAAAACAGAAAGCCTAGAAAAAGATTAATTTTTGGAGGCAACTGCTTAATCTTAAAATCTATTGGAGGTAACTGCTCCTCTAACAAACAGCCTTTTGTTTGCTTGCTTAGGGTTTGATTGTTTTGTTTTGCTTTGTATACAACAATCAGACAATAATAGTTTTTAAACAACTGGTCTTATGTCCCCAGTTCTGCCACTAATAGCTATGAAACACAGAGCATTTCTTGGATGGATGCGCACAGGGATACAAAAATCTCATTTACAATTTGGCATCTCAAGTAGGACAGGGTGGTTCAACAGCAGGTGACAAATTAAAAGCTCATTTTTCTACGCATTTTCTTTAGAGCCACATTTTGAATACAGATCCACTGGCAAGAAAAACAAAAAACACTAATCAGATTATTCTTTAGAAAACGAGAATGTGGTCTCAGGTTAGCTCCTAGTCAATCTTACCACACACTGCAAACCACATTGACATAACCTTGAAGTTTATGCTACAAATAGTCTCACAATTGAATACTGCAACTAAAAGGATATCTTTCTTCAACTTGTTTTCTTGTTTCTCCAAGGTCTCTTGAGGAGCACCTTAAATAGCAGTCAGGGAAGTCTGTATTAGAGATATCAACACTGTGGATAACATGCCAAACGAGAGTTGGCGAGAACCACAAGATTTGCACAGATCTTCCCCACCTGCTCCTGGCCTCACTTTCAGCTCCCTTGTATCATTTCTTATTGGTTGTTAAAGCAGTGCTAGTACTGTATTTACTGTTCATTTAAAATCAGAGACCAGGGAGCCACATTGTGGCTCTTTCAGATAGGTCTGTGGATCTTCCTCCAGACATGTATTTAATTTCACTGCTCAACAGGTTACTTGTATCCTAGAAAATAAATTTTCTTTTTTTAACACTAAAGTTAAAAAAACAAAACAAAAAGTAATATCAACCTAAAAAAGCAAAACATAGTTTTACAAAGGTTGTCATATGCCTGTTATGAGGCAAGAAAAATTAAATTATGAAAGTTTTTTTAAAAGCCCTTTCTGCACTGAAATCAAAGGAAAAGCAATGGATTGTAAACATTAGCATCAGTTAAGTTTCAATATAAATTGAAGTTCAGGTAACCACAGTTTTTTGTTTTAACATGACTGGTATTTTATTTTATTGACACACAGTGTTCAGGAATTTCAGATTAAGTCTATCATAGAATCATAGGACTAGAAGGGACCTCAAGAGGTCTTCTAGAGCAGTCCCCTGCACTCACAGCAGTAGTAAATATCTAGAATCTAGACCATCCCTGACAGGTGTTTGTCTAACCTGCTTTTAAAAATCTCCAGTGACAGAGATTCCACAACCTCCCTGGGCAATTTATTCCAGTGTTTAACTGCCCTTACAGTTAGGAAGTTTTTTCTAAAAAGTGTCCTGCCTAATCTCCCTTGCTGCATTTTAAGCCCACTGCTTGTCTTGACTTGGGGCGGGTGGGGAGGTAGAAAGTGTTTTTATATGGAGGTAGCTGTGCCCCTCTCCATCTGGAATTGATCTCAACTCACTACATCAGCTAAAACTGCCCATGCCATGTCTCCACTAGGATTTTACATCAAGATAGTTACCTGAAGGTAAAAACAAACTTATTTTGCAATGAAAACATAGCCTAAAATAAATAACATGAGCCCTTACAGCCTTCTCCGAGAAATGGCCCATCTTCCCTGCTTCTCCACTCCAGTGCTCTGAGACCAGAGTATTCGCCTACACTTCACATACCTTCTGGGGGAATGGTCTGGTCAGAAGAAGCGAAGGAAATTATGAAGAGCAAAGCACACCATTGCTCCAGAACTTTATCATGCCCTCTTTCTTTTATCTGAATGTGAAACTTCTCAACCTCATCTGACAACAGAAGAAACACACACTTCACCCCCTACCCAGTAAACCTTTACAGCAGGGGTGGCAAACTACAGCCCAAGCCCATCCTATCAGGCCCCTGAGCTCGCCAGGGAGGCTCCCCCCAGCCCCTCCCCTGCTGTCCCTCCGTAACACACCGCCACGTGGGCAGTGCTCTGGGGGGGCGGGGCTGCGCACTCCGGCGGGGCAGCGCAGCAGCGTGTCTGGCTCCGGCCGCTGCTCTGAGCGGCGTGGTAAGGCAGCCGGAGACGGGGGGTTGGATAAGGGGCAGGGAGTCCCAGGGGGCAGTCAGGGGACAGAGGGAGGTTGGATAGGGCAGAAGTTCTGGGGGGGGGGGGCGGTCAAGGAACCGGGGGGGGGGGGGGGTTGGATAGGCGTGGGAGTCCTGGGGGTCTGTCAGGGGGCGGGGGTGTGGATAGGGGTTGGGGCAGACAGGGCACAAGGAGCAGGGGGGCTTAGATAGGGTGTGGGGCCCCAGGGGGGTGGTTTGGGGCAGAGGGTCTCTGGAGGGGGTAGTCAGGGGACAAGGAGGGGGGTGGGTTGGATGGGTCAGGGATTCTGAGGGGGGCAGTCAAGGGATGGGAAGTGGTAGGGGGTAGATAGGGGGCAGGGCCAGGCTGTTGGGAGGGGGGGGGGCGGGAGACACAGCCTTCCCTACCGGGCCCTCCATACAATTTTGCAAACCCGATGTGGCCCTCGGGCCAAAATGTTTGCCCACCCCTGCTTTACAGGATCATTCCCATGAGGAAAGGATTTGAACAAGTGAATTAAGACAAAACTGCATTTACCGGTTAAAAAACAAAATAAAAAAATTAAATTACAGCTATTTAAAACTGAAAATTTACATACAAATTGTGTTAAAAATCCCAGGCCTTTTTCACTCATCCCCACACAGAAATTTTGTTTTTTGTAAACTTTCATTAGAAGTCTTCATTGGACAAGTTCAAACACTGCCATGATCACAAAAAAGTTCTAACTCCAGGAGTTACTGTCTTAAATAATGTTTTTGTTTACAATTTTTTTAACTAGACCTTTTTGAGGGTATACTTCATTGTACACTTTCTGGTAAGAAAATACTCTATATAAAGACTAGCAAAAAAATATTGGCAGAACTAAAAAGGAGCACTTTTTTTGTGTAAGGGTTTAACATTTTTAGTCATTTTTTATTTTTCCCTGTATGCTTACTTGTTTCCTCTTATTTTTGTGGCGTTTGTTTGGATTTTCAAAATGTGTTTGTGCTGGTCATTTTGAATTTAAAAATTAAAAATACATACACACACTTCCAGATGAGATCATGTAATGTTTGTGCCAAAGGTCACAGGTAGCTTTTATGTTCAGATGTCTGCAGCAGAAATAGTGTTGGGCTCAAAGCACTTTTTTCCTGTATTTTCTTTAGTACTAAAGGGGAAAAAACAAGACTATCATGTCTTTAAATTTATTTTCCTTCTGTTTTTCTTTCCCTGAGTGTTCAATGTTGCATTTTTCTCTAGCATGTTTTCCTCAATATTTCCGCTCCCCTCCTCCCAGTTATTTTTTTAATTTGGGTGGCAGGGAGGATGGAATACGGCAGACTATTGCTTTTAAATTTCTTCCTTTCACATTTTTACCTACCTTTTTAAGTGGATGTTAAATACACCTCTTGATCTTCTGAGTTTTATTCACTACCTGTAGCTCCAGAGCACCACTTTTTCCTTTGCCATTTTAACCTGCCTGGTGCCGCTGCTAAAGATTAAGTTAGGTCTTGTCTACACTACAAAGTTTTGTCGGCAAAAGGCAGCTTTTGTCAACAAAACAGTGGATGTGTACACACTGTGATGCGAATTTTGGCAGCAAAAATGCCCTGTTTTGGTGACAAAATAAAACTACCCCGACGAGAGACTTTTTGCGCAAAATTTTTGTCCACAGAGTTCCACTGCATTTTATTGCTTTAATTGGCCTCCAGGAGGTGTCCCACAATGCCCATCATGACCATTCTGGTCAGCAGTTTGAACTCCACTGCCCTGTAGCCAGGTAAACAACCATCTGCCCCTCCCCCGTAGAAGCCCCAGGGATTTTTGAAATTCCATTTCCTGTTGGCTCGGCATGGAGAGGGCTCCTCGCATCTTCCCAGGTGGCCATGGCAGGTTATCGCAGCAAACACTCTCCCACTTGGACCACTACAGAGCTGCTGGAGCTGCTCAGTATATGGGGAGAGGAGGCAGTGCAGTCTCAGGAATACTGATACCTATGGGCAGATTTCTCAAAGCTTGTGCAAAAAGCGCTATGATCAGGACACAGTGCAGTGCAGAGTGAAGATAAAGGAGCTGAGGCAGACGTACCATAAGGCGAGGGAGGTAAACCGTCGCTCCAGTGCTGCACCTAAGACCTGCCAGTTCTATAAGGAGCTGGACGCCATCCTCGGTGGTGACCCCACCTCCACGAGCCCTGTGGATACTTCAGCGGGCCTGGAGGTGGTGGAAAGAGGACCTAACCCGGAGGATGAAGTCACTGATGAAGAGGTGGAGTTATATGACGATTGAAGCTCCCAGTGGGGTTGTCCAGGGGGGCAGGCAGCCAGAACTGTTCACCATTCCGGAGGTGTCTAGCCAGTCTCAGCAGTTGTTCTCCAGTGAGCAAGAAGTAGGAGAGGAGACGCCTGGTAAGTGGCTGTGGTTTATGCAGTGCGGAGGTGGGTTCAGGATATAGAAATGTACAAGGCTGGCTGTGTTTCTGGGAGCTGGACATTTACCTGTGTAACTAATCAGTACGGCGGAATAGGGTGTTGATGCACGCCGAGATCTCACGGGAATCCTCCAGAGAGATCTCTAAGAAAGTTTCCAGGAGATACTCAGTAATCCTCCACCGAAGGTTCCTTCGCAGAGCTGCTTTGTTCCTTCCCCCATTGTAGGAAACCTTCCCGCGCCATTCGGCAATCACTTGTGCAGGGACCAAAGGGTCACATAGGCGAGCAGCAAAGGGACCAAGGTGGAAGACACAAGCATGTAGTAGATGTACCCGCATTTCCCTACTTACCCTCAGCAGTGAGGCATCTGCTACAATGACCCCCGCCTGTGGAAAAGTGTGGGAGAATTTTATTATTTTTTCCCTAGTTGGCTGCATCACGACCCTTGCAGAGTGTGTGCTCTTTTCCCCATGTGGAGCGCTCCCTCTACCCTTGTGAACACTCACCATACTTTGGGTCTTCACAGAGATGCATGCCTGTCACGGGTCGGGGAGGAAGTGACTGTTATATCGCAAAGCTTTCACCCTTAGCTTCACAGAGATTATTCAACATACAACATGTGGCTATGACCATAGGAATATTATCCTCATTGAGGTCTAACCTGCCATAAAGGCATCACCAGCATGCCTTTAATCTACCAAAGGCACATTCCACTGTCATCTGGCACCTACTCAGTCTGTTGTTGAACTGCTCCTTACTGCTATCCAGGTTTCCTGTGAAAGGTTTCATGAGCCATGGCTGTAAGGGAAACACCGGGTCTCCCAGCATCACTATGGGCATTTCAACATCCCCCACTGTAATCTTCTGGTATGGAAAGAAAGTCCCCACTTATAGCTTTCTATACAGGCCAGAGTTCTTGAAGATGCATGCGTCATGCACTTTCCTGGACCATCCCCCGTGTTGATGTCAGTGAAAAACTCACGGTGATCCACAAGCGCCTGCAACACCATGGGGAATTACCCCTTCCTATTTATGTACTCTGTTGCAAAGTGGTCTGGTGCCAAATTGGAGTACATGTGCCATCTATCGCCCCTCTATAGTTAGGGAAACCCATTTCTGCAAACCCATCCACTATTTCACGCACATTTCCCAGAGGCACGGTCCTTTGTAGGACCATGCGATTAATTGCCCTGCACACTTGCATTAATGCAGCCCCAACGGTCGACTTCCTGACTCCAAACTGATTTGCGACTGACCAGTAAAAGTCTGGAGTCGCCAGCTTCCACATAGCAATTGCCACATGCTTCTCTACTGATAGGGCAGCTCTCATTCTGGTGTCCTTGCGCCATAGTGCTGGGGCGAGCTCCGCACACAGTTCCAGGAAGGTGGCTTTCCGCATCCAAAAGTTCTGTAGCCACTGCTCGTCATCCCACACCTGCATCATGATACGATCCCACCATTCAGTGCTTGTTTCCCAAGCCCAAAAGCGACGGCCCATCCTCTGCAGCTGTTCCATGAATGCCAAAAGCAATCTTAAGTTGATCCTATCCATATCATGTAGCATGGCAGGCAACTGGAGTCGTCTTCAGTTAGGAACTTCATAATTAACTGCACTGTCATCCGCGATGTCTTCATGACAGTTATCAGAGCATAGGAGAACAGTACGGGATCCATCCTCTCTCACAAAGATATCGGGGTGCACAGCAAAAAAAGGGCCATTGGAAAATGCCGCAAAAGAAATCTTTAAGCCCATGGAATGCTGGGACAGAAAGCAAGGCATCATGGGACATTGAGCCGGTTACAAAATGGGCCACGATTCGCTCAGCCTTCCCACGAAACCTAGCAGCAGAAGGTGTTGAGCTGGACTGTGGGATAGGTACCCACAATGCACTACTCACACTGTTGATGCTAGTGCCACAAATGTGGACGAGCTCTGCTGACAGAGGGAGTGAGTATGAACATGCAATACTGATTTTTATTATAGCGCTTGAGTGTCGACATAACTTTTATCGACAAAACTCTGTAGTGTAGACAAGGCCTTTGAAATGACCTAACAAAATGGGCAGATAAAAGAAGGAAGAGATGTTCTCTGTTGTGTTGGGTGCTGAGTGAGTATTATCAATGGGTAGCTGAAGCTCACTTGATCTCTCATTTCTGATGTAAACAAAACTGAGGATGAAATACTGGTCCCCTTGCAGTCAAACAACAAAACTCCCACTGACTACAATGGGATTAAGATTTCACCCGGCAAGACTGCTAGGTCTGTTGCAGCACCACTGATGTCAATGCAACTTTTGCCATTAAATTTCAATAGAATCATAGAATCATAGAATATCAGGGTTGGAAGGGACCTTAGTAGGTCATCTAGTCCAACCCCCTGCTCAAAGCAGGACCAATCCCCAATTTTTGCCACATATCCCCAAATGGCCCCCTCAAGGATTGAACTCACAACCCTGGGTTTAGCAGGCCAATGCTCAAACCACTGAGCTATCCCTCCCCCCAATAGGAACAGGATCAGACTTTTACTATGTATTTTAGGGATCCAATCTTGCTCCAAGTGAAAGTCAATGAGAAAACTCTCATTAACTTCAAAAAGAGCAGGAGAAGGCACTAAGTGCTCTCCCAGTGCAAGGCTTAATCTTTTTTACTCCCACTGGAGTCACTGGATTTCAAGGTATTATATACTGATTCTATCTTAACAAGAGACCTTCCACACTCAGTTCACCAAACTGAAAGCAAGACTAATCTATCTGAACATTAAAAGTAGAAATCACGGATCTAAAGGCTTGTCTATACTTGAAACGCTACAGCGGCACTGCTGTAGTGCTTTGGTGTAAACACTACCTATGCCAACAGGAAGGGTTCTGCCATGGGCATAGGTAATCCATCTTCTCAAGAGGTGGTGCTGTTTACACTGGGATTTCGGTCCGTTTACCTACACCGCTCGGGGGGTGGATTTTTCACACCCCTGAGCAATGCACCTGGGTCAACCTAACTTTTTAGTGTAGACCAGGCCTGAGATAAGTGAGGAAATCAAGAAACATGCAAAGGGTGGCATCAAGAACCAACCTAGACCAGCCCTGCTGGATTCTCTCTGGAGTACTGCCCACTGCTCTCAAAGATCTGTGGAGAAATTCTTTCACACAATAACTAACAAACAGCTTTTGTGGATCCAATGAACTGGGTGGTTAAACCTGTGGGTATCCAACAGAGGGATATATTTTCATGGTGGAGGTGAAAACAAGGGACATTTTTATAGTCAGGGGGTTGGAGAAGGAGAAGAATAATGTTCAAGGATTTTCACAAAACATGCATATTACAACAGGAACAGGGAACTTGCCTTTTTTGCCCTTTGTATTTAAAAAAAATAATTTGGAAAGCAGAAGTGGGCTACATTTGACCAAACCTCTGGAAGGTGTAACATGAATCATACATGCCAAACTGTAACTGTAACATAGTAACCATTTAACTTTACCTTTGTAATCATAAGAGATCATTAGCAAATTCACTAGCGGGCATTGAGTTTTCCACAGCATCCATACATTGCATTTAAACAAATTATTTTTCTCTGTATATGTATTTTTCTCTATTGTGTCTTAAAACAAATACATCTTTTGCTTTCTCTACTCTGAATTAAATCTAGTTGCTCTGCTTGGAGAAATACTGACTGTTACTATTCTGAAGGAGAGCATTATTTACCAGGTTTCAGCTACAGAAAAAGGTAATAGGAGAAAAGTCTTTTTGTTCTGTGTTTGTACAGTGCCTAGCACAATGGGGTCATCGTCCAGGACTATGGTTTCTAGGCACAACAGTTACAATAAAGAAGAAGAAAGAATTAACTGTTCTGTTTCTGATCTAGCAAAGAGAAAATATTGGGCATGAGAGGATCAATTCCATAAAAGTTGTCCTGTCAGAGCCTAGAGGTAGAGTGGGTTCCAAAAGGGGCCATATACCAAGAAGGGTAAGATCAGTTAACCCTTTACAGTATTTAACAGCAATACTAGGACTACTTGGTCTTTTTCCAGTAATGGAAGCTCTCTTCTAGCACAAAGGCTGGGTTGCACTTGTACTTGCCATTCTACATAGTAGCAATAGGTCCTTTACTGTTTGTACAGCTCTTAAAGTTCTGTAAAGCATTCACCAGTCACACAACACAAACTGATCCCTTTGAAATGAAAATCTAAAAGTAAATGTGTTAGTCAATGTCTGCCACTGAAACAAGCAAGCCCAATGACCATCTATAAGCCTTGAGGCAGGTAATTCAGTTCAACATGAGATTGGTGAACAACAGTATGTTTTATTTAATTAGGACGAACAGAAGAGATAAACCTCACAGCAGGGTGGGTAATGACAACATTTCAAAAATAATTCATGCCCAGGTAACAAAAAGGGCAAATTTCAATTACATAAAAAGCTAAAAAGTTGACTTAACATAACCAAGAGGGAAAAGAAAAAATTAATAAATGCACTGCATATGATTAACAAGTGGCATTTGCAAGCACTCCACATTGTTCTGTTGCTTAGTCTGTTGATAGAAAGCAAAAAAAAGTTTTGTTTCTAAGCAAATGCTAACAACAAAATGAAGTCGTTTAGATGCAGACTGGTACAGTAACAATATATAGCAAAGTAGTCATATAGTGGAAATCCAACAACATACACCAATTCATTGGACTGCAGCTATCTTTTTAAATATGTCCCAAATGGTATTGACTAGCTTTCAGCCACATCTAGTCCCCCAAACAAATATTTTAAAAATACTACTGCTGTAAGCTTATGCCTGCTTTGTGATTTTTTCTTCAGTGAAGAGACAATTTAATATCTTAATACCCTTCCTTTAAAACAGTAGTTCTCAATCAGTGGTCCAGGGCCTCCTAGGGGGCCGCAAGTAGGATTCAGGGGGGCCGCCAAGCAGAACCAGTGTTAGACTCACTGGGGCTCAGGGAAGAAAGCCTAAGCGCTGCTGTGCAGGGCTGAAGCCTGTGGGCCTGAGCCCGCCACCTGGGGCTGAAGCAGAAGCCTGAGCAACTTAGCTGTGGCCCTGGGCAATTGCCCCGCTTGCTACCCCTTAATGCCAGCCCTGGCTTTTATATGTAGAAAACTGTTGTTGTGGAACAGGTGGACCACAGAGTTTTTATAGTGAGGGAGTGGGGAGCTCAGAAAGAAAAAGAAAACCCCTGCTTTAGCCCACTCCATAAAATGGCTCTGGCAAACCACCACTATTCAGTACTACAAACAATATATTCAGGTGTAGACAATGAGATGTAGTCCTTAAAACTGATGTTTTTTCCTTTCCTCTAAGAAGCCAACTAACCTGGTTTTTGATGTTTACAAACCGACTTCATGAAAGCTGCTGCACAAACCACAAATGTAGCCCAAGGCTCTGGTTCTAGACTCCATAATTATATTGAATATATTTACACAGTATAGTAGATCCTTGCTAATTCTCACTTCACTAATCCACAACCTAAATTCTCATAAAAAAATCCCCCCCCCCCCACACACACACACAAAAGGCAGTCTCATCCAATATTTAAAAGAAGAGAGATGTAAATAGGTCTCATATTACTAACATTCATTACTACAGTATATTTACTAGGATTCTATGAAACACCATAGCAGCCATCTTTTCTCATAGGCATTTTGGGGAGGTGGCATTTATGACTTGATGGGCTAGATAAGGCGGCTGATTTGGAATTCATAAGGCAGTTCAATTACTATAGTTGGTTAATATCTTTTGTTTTGGGGGATAATCTGCTAAGAGTCTAGCCAGAATACGTAGTTTGGGATTAAGCATTAAAATCAAATAGTGGGTTTCATATTTTTAAAGCGTTGTGGATCACCAAAAGTTTGACCGTACAAATTGAAAATAAATAAACAAGAAGAGATTAAACTATTCTTGTAAAAATACCTATGTAAACACTGTATATTTATTAAAAGCAAAGTAAAGGTAAACCCTAGAATATGAATAAACTATTGTCATTTACTGACCCACAAACAAGTTATGTTTTGTAAATGTTCATTGTAATTATTGATCCCTGGATGCCAATCCATGCATTTTTCATATTGAAATTATTTCAATCTAGTTAATCAAATAGGTTTAAAATAAAAGTTTTGTTGGCACTAATCAATAAATAGAGCCAAACCAAAACCCAGTCTAGGGTAAGGCAGTTTGTATTTACACAACTTTAACGCATCTGCAAAACATCATCATTTTTATATCCAGTTCAGAGGATGGCATGAACATCTGCTTTCATTTCAAGACATTAATTTTCAATTATTGAAGAAAAACAAAATAAATCCTTACAAATTACTGGTAACTGTGGAATCTTTTGTTACTCTATTAGTTTATAATAGTAATTTAGAAATCCCACAATTAACATTCCCAACAAGGGCTTTCTGACAGTTATTTGTCATTTGTGTCAATTCAATAATGAATGATGTTCTTTATGCTGCTCTGATTTTACACAAGTATATTTTAGAGAAGAAACAATAAGCATTCTCTGATAGCATCAATTGCCTTGTAACATTATTTTCCAGTGGTTAAAATTAGATGAAACATGACTAAAAGCATTAGATTTCTATCTTCTGCCAATTTTTGTCTAAGCCCTTCACTTCACCTGTCCTACACTTTTCAATTTTTCCTTACAATTAATAGTTATATCTACTAGGACCAGTGAGACCAGATCACAATTAAAAGGTTTTTGCATATAAGACTTGAGTTCCAATCAGTAAGCCCGTTAAACAATACAGAGATCTTCCCCAGGAAACTAGACTGGGGGGGGGAGGGGGAAAGAAAGAAAGACAGACTTCTGAAGCTCATGGGAAACCTTACTGGACACTCTTATATCAAACTATACATGCAAATTTAAAAGCTACTATATAGGCTAAAATCTAAAGGTCCTTGCTCAACATACTGCATGGATTCAAATGTTCTCATAGTATCAACAGCACAATGAGCCAACAACATCTTCAATGATGCTAAATCCCAAAAATGCTACGCTTGGTACAGAACAATCAAGAGTGTAATCTTACTTGAGATGAGTTTTATCTATTTTAGCTGCTGCCTTCACTGTATCAATAAGAATCCACTGAAACTTGAATGAACTGTAAAATTAAAGGATAATCACACAAGTCTCTTGTATTTGGCAATTATGATTATACTTGTCAAAATTTAATTTGTAGACTGTACTGTTCCACTACCGTCAAGTTTTTCTCTATCAGCTGGGAAAAAAAGAAAATTATATCTTTAAGACACGTATGAAAGACATTGTTACTTCCACAGTCAACTCTGTAACTGAGCTCCGACATTGTATAATTGACTTTGCAAGCAGAACAACAGCAATATAACAAAGAAAATGTCAGTGTTTTCACAGCGCTAATCTATAGCACTAGGAGGGCCTCCTGCTGTCAGCCAGAGCTGACAATACAATAGCTTTCAAAGGGATATTACCATCACGCTTTTATTCTTGACATCAATCAAGACAAAGAGAATCCTTTTCACAAGACATTAAAAATCAAACCTTTGTATGAGCGGATAGGTAAAACAGCATTCCTTTAAAGAAGATCATTCATAGCAATCAACTAATTGGAGCCTAGAAAACGGCTGAAGTATTTTTATTTACTTTGCATATAATGAAGTACAGAGCAACCTTGTTTTTTGACTGACACAAATGAGGCAGGTATGCTGTGAATCAAAAGTTTCTATCAGCATTTTTTGCCAACTGAAAGCAAAAAAATATGACAGCAATTCTGCAACTTCAAGTAGGATAACAAATCTAGACTTAATTAGTGCATCCTTTTTGCAAAACAGTTTGATTACTGACTAGCATGTTTATGCACAAAATACCATTGCAATCTGACAGCAATTTGCAGAACTGTCAAATTCAGCAACCAAAGTGCATCTGATGTTTAAAACCTTGTGCCAATATGAATGTAGTTCCCACAAACTGTATTCAAGTAATTTTTCAATTAAATTACATAGAACCTTGAACCTGTGGTTCTATTACCAGGAGCCTAGTATCTCACATGCTCTCTTATTTAATTGGTTCTCAAACATAAGTAAGCCATAACATAAGCTATTATTTAATATAGGATTCAACAGAAACCATTAATAATGATCATTGTCAGTCAAATGGCAGCTTTAGAATACAGCACCTCTATAAAGTTTGGTAGAAGAAAAACTTTTAAAGATATTTCCTTTTAACTTATTAAAGATCACATCTAAAAGAGAAATTAATGGTGCATTGTGATGTTCACAATTACATTATGGTTCCGAGGTTCACATTCAATTAATCTGAATTAATCTGAATATTAACTATAAATGTCATTGACAAAACACATTATTGACAACTCGACAAAGAAAGATTTTGTTCACTTTTGGATAAATTTGTTTTGGCTGTCTACAAGTACACATTTAAGATGGGGGGAAAAATCTTTAGAGTAGCCATGCGTCTTACAACATTGTAACTGTTAACACAGCATGTAGACTATAAATGACATAAAAGTTGCCAAGGACTCAGCATATCACCTGCTTTTATGCTAGCCTGACCCTCTCTTAGCAAGCTTCACTTAAATTAAGTAGAATGTTCTCTCCATCAATCAACTGTAAGGTTGGATTCCTTTAAATTTTCCCATTCAAATTAATGTTTAAAATTAATCAAATGCATTTAATTTCAAATCTTAAATCCCACATCAGGTAAAATTCCACAGCTACCAATCTAAATGGATTGTTACTAATACAGTAATTATTGCAACTTTGTATTATACTGAACCAGAGACCTAGTGTTACAGAACAAGTGCAGGGTTGTTCCGTAATCCAGTTTTACAAATCTTCATTACGTATAATTTAAAATTAAGAACTTGTCAACATGTGTTACTTCTGTCAAATGAGTTTGTTACTGTAATGACAAAGATTGTTCATCTTTCACTGTTAATATGCAGTCAACCTGCATTTTACATGTAGAAAATTCCCTTATATCACAGGCACAGTTATCCCATTTTAATACTTAAGCTTTTTGCATGGAAATGGATTCACAAATCTCAACAGTAGTTACTAAATATAAAAGCTCTTGTATAATGTGAAATAAATATACAGAAAAGAGAACTATTTGAAGAAGTCATAAATGCTATGCATAGATCTATATAATTTATACTACTTTTCCTTCTCAGTTGAACTGGGAAACCTGTGACCTCAGAGTGCCTTTATTTATTACATCTCAATTATTTCCATAGAAACGTGTACTGTGGCAATTTACTGGGTTGCCAACTCCCTAGACTACAAGATGTATGTGATGGACTTTTAAAAAGGCAAAGATATGGATGAGTAAAAGAGAAGGAAGAAATTCTCTCTCATACATATGAGTTAGGACCATGTGCGTGCACGTATACACAGTTATGAATTGCAATGAACACAGATTCACTCAACATTTCCACCATTAATCAAGATATTCTTCAGACTGCACATTAGTCAATTAATATTAGAAAGTGTAATTTACAGCCAGTTTATGCTGGACTGGAAAAAACACTCCTAGTAATTAGAAAGGTATGCAAAACCTAGCATCTTAAAACTTACTTGGTCTTCTATAAAAACTCATTGTTGTAAATATATTTCTAGATATTTGTGCTTTAGAAGGGATGGGAAATACAGGAGACCCCCCTCTCCATCCCCCACCCCCCCACACCCTGCTAGAACACGCATGTACTTTATACTGAATATTTTAATATTCAATTTTAAAAGTACCATTGCAAATAATGGTGCCAACTGAACCAAGATTGAGGTCAAAATTAGCAAAATAAGACAATAATGCCTTGTGGTGAAGACTGACACCCAAAAAAAATGAAGTAGAAAACAAATTTAAAATAAATGGCAAATGTGTAATTTTATTAAATAAAAAGGGTCAAGGGTTATTGTTAAATTAGCTTTTCAAACTAATATGTTTTTTCAATACCACTTAACTATTGCCTGTACAATGCATGTGGTACTTTATCACAGAACAAAATATTTTGAACCTCCGGAGGCATATCCACCAAATGGGATCCCCCTTTTCAAGGGAAGTCATGACCTGAGGCCTGTATGATTTTTTCATACTGTGATTCTTCTTGTTTCAAATACCATTTTCAGAACATGCACTAGAAATAGTTATACTTCTCTCCTTTTTTCCTCCTATGGTCTGTAACACTTCATATACCAATTACAGAACAGCTGCATTTACAGGAGATTGTCCTGAATTGTGGAGGTCCACAATACCATACTGTTAAAGTGACACACAGCAGAGAGGCTAAAATACTATCAGTCTGTAAGAAATACATTCCAGCTTTTTGCTTAAAGGTGGAAGTCTTACTTTTACAATAACCTAATACATACACAGCTGAGAGCAAGGATTATATAAAAACAAAATTGGGAGTTTATCTCAAAGCAAAAGCTAATATTATGGAACCGCATTTCACATACAGTATCTCTTAAATGCATCAAGTTATTTCACTTCTTAATTACCACTATGATTAAATGAATGTATTTTCTACATCTAAAAGTTATTAAATAATGAACACTTAAAAGTTTTTGTTCCATTAAAAAGCATCCAGTTTTGTGCTGCTATAACAAACACCAAACACTGAGTTTCTGATTAAGTACTTCTACTTTGTATGAGACAGTAAAATGTTAGCCAAATGTTATCCTAACCTTTCAATGGCTTTGACTACCAAGTATTCTAAAATCACTGCTGCATTGTCACATCAATTTAATGAAAACTCAAAAAGAATGGAGTTCACACGATACAGCACATAGGTATTCTGGACCTCGGCCTTTATTCATACATTTTGTAGACAGCTGTTTTCTTGAAGTGATAAATATCAGATTTTTAAAATAACTCTTTAGGGCATAATAAAGTATTAAACATTTACATTTAAGAATGACTATTTGGGATGAGTTTATTTGTAAAGTTTAACCTTTCACTTCTATTTTAAATCACCACATTCTACTTCAGTGTACCTGATTCTAAATCTGACTATTGTCTCTGCAGTTCCTCATGACTTATCCATTTTAGATTTAAATCCTGTGTGACACTATTTGAGTAATGAAGAAATGGATTTTAATGCTTCCTTTCTTTGATCACCCTTAAGTGTATTGTACAGTAAACAGAGGAAACAGGTGAATCAGACTGTTCCTAATGGGACAGAAACATTAATTTCACCTACCTGCTAAGATGCTATTTTTCCCCACAAGCATAATTTTCAAACTACAAGATCCTGACACCAAGAGACAGCAAGACTGGAATATGCTAAATGATGAATAAAAAATTTATCTTTCCAAATTATTTTGCTAGAGCACCCTCTGACATGGAAATTCTATAACAGTTTGTTAAATTAGTGAAATGTGTGTGCTTATAAAATATTTGATTGTACCGATATTTGGTTTATTTCTCATCCATCACCATGTTAATTGGAGAACATATTAAAACAGAATTAACAGTTTCCCCAATAGTTATCTAGCTGCATCTTGATAACTCCTTACTTCACGTCAATAACATCATAACCACTTGTCATAAAAGGGAATATGATAATCACATGGACATTATATGACATCCATTGTATTCAAAACACTGGAAAAAATAACTTGTTAGGATATATAACATGGATTCTCAGCAATACTTAGAGCTCAAACAGATTTCAAAAACATATTTTAAAACAAGGAAAACTTCACCACACCACAATTCATGTCAACTGACACTGGAGCCAACTTTGTGGATCTGCTTTCAACCTTTTCATACCAGCCATAAAGACTCAACAAAAGGCATGTAAGTAAAAGGTACACAAAAATCAGAGTCACAGGAAATCCAGTCTGCCATGACACACAGATTCCATGTGGGAATTCACAGATACTGTTTGACATGCTTCCCCCAATCAACCACTTCGTT